>CATIWF010020198.1:0-22552 GCA_949630135.1 Balakata baccata | reverse complement strand
TTGTAACTGTGATTGACTTAGTACTTTAGAAAGCTTTTGATAATTATTCTCATTGAGTTGCAACTCATCAAATTGCATCATCTTTCAGGTAGAGAAGAGTAATTAGCTCAATTTGGAGGTACATACCATATAGAGGACATGGATCACATGTCACCGGCCGAGCCTCACCAATCTCTCTCCTTGCATTGCACATATGTATATGAACATGACATTTGTAATTTGGGTTGTCTATCCGCATATGTATAAATTAGTAAATATGTAATAGTGTGTAAATGTGTATTTGGCTTTAACTTTACTAACTAAAATAATTGAACATAGTGTCTGAATTGTTAACATATGTGATATATTAGGTTTATAATCAGGATGTGATGCTTAGCTGAGCTGTCAAATGTTGCAAAGTAATAATGTTATATGATTCAAAAAAAAATTTATCCCTCATTATAAACAAGACTATGTCCTATTCTATACTATATACGACAATATGATATAAGTATAAGTGATATTCATAGGTATAAGGTGTTACATTAATAAAGTTAAGAAGCGAGGTGATTCTATTGTGATCACTGTAAATTGCCCTAATATAACTAGTATGGGCTGTGATTTGTGCAATATCATCTTGCTTTTTGGATTAAGCTTTTTTAGAGGAGGTAAGATTTTATTTGGTTTGAAATTGATTATCTTTTTTCTGCTTTTCATTGCATTTCTTTTTCTGGAGAAAAAAAATATTGATTTGTTTTATATGGAGTATAGAGGTTTACGTGATGTGATCATTCCCCTTTAGTATAAAAATAGCTGGCGAATTTTGGATTTTTTTGTTTTGAAGGTTTGCAATTATTGATAAAATAAGTATGACGAGTTGTGTGAATATAAATTCGTCAGCCATTTTATGATATTTGGATCTAAAATTTGAAGGACTATTAATGGGTAATTCTGTTTGGTTCATTTGTGGTCTGTCATTTCATGAAATTTAAGACTTTTCTTCCTTAAATGACACTATTTCAATCAGTTATAAATATATAGATATTTCTTAATTTCAAACACAAAACGACACCATTTTTTATAAATATAAATTTGATTTTGTTTTATACAAAATGACGTGTCGTTTAGAGTAAAGAAAAATACACCATTTTGATGTCACTAAATTAGCTCAATGAAGTTTGATTAACGGCACTAATAGAACTATACTTTAAGGGCTTAAATGCGTCATTTTTTAACTTCAGAAATTTTATTGTACCGAGTTAAAATTGGAAATATAACTCATACTATAGCGTATAGTTGAGGAGTTCATTTACACCTTTGTCCATTATAAAACACCATTAGAATAAAAAGATTTATAACATTCACCAAACGGAGAACTACATTATGGGGGATTGAAAACCATTATAAAGTTAATCGACTTAGCAAAGTATGACAACAGTACCCAATGGAACACAAAAGGTAATGAACAATTACTAAAACTAGAGCTAATGAAAAGTAAATTGTGTGATTTGCTGAAATGTGTTATGTGCTTTATTTAAAAAAGAAATACAATAATGTACAGTATAATAAGTTCAATCTAGACTAGGAGTTTTAATTATAATTTAATACAACTGGTATATCCCAACAAAGACAAAATTTTATCCAAATTTGTAGGAGAGTCATATTCGGGGACTAATTTCATCTATAAACATTGAAATTTATTTTTATTATAGTAAAATCATAATTTTTTTCAATCTAAAAAAATTTACCGAATTTTGTTTTCGTTTCAATAAAATCACTTTCGCTTAGTTTTGAGAGATATGTCAGGTGCCACATTAGATTTCTGATAAAACGTCAACTGATACATCAGATTTCAATAACACATTAAGTTTCCAAGGACTCATATCTAAAAAATGTACGAAAGTGATTTCAATAAAATAAAAAATATAGTTAAATAACTTTTTTAGAGATAAATTTTTTTTTTTATAATTTTACTATAATAAAATCAAAATTCAGATAAAATTATTATTACTTATATTGGAATACCAATCCTAGCTAAAGTAAAAATCTTAATATCAATAGTCTTTTGTGATGGCGTAAAAAATGTCTCCTTGAAGTCGAACATTGAAAATATGAAATTATATGCTTCGAGTGAACATCAATAGTAATCAAGTCGAAAAGTGATTCATAGCCATCCTTTCTTTACACTCTCGAGCCATTTGGAATAGGAACTTCCTCGAAAACCATGTCGATGATCTTAAAATAGCTGCCAAATTCACCATGTCTAATATAAAAAAAATGATATGTCACTAGAAATCTAACGTGACATCTGATGTGTTGCCGGAAATATAACATGACAATTGACGTGTTATTGGAAACTAGTTGAAAATAATTTTAGTATAACAAAAATAAAGTTCAAAGATCTTGGGCAAATCCAACGAAGGTTTTTCTGTACGCTCATCGCAAAATATTTCTAGACCCCAATACATCCAATGCCAAATAACTGCCAAGAAACACAAACCGGAAAACACAATATGCACCCCAACCACACCTTCATAACTCCAAATACCCGGATTGGATATAGTTCCTCCTGTGATACTCCAACCATCTCATGAATTGCTTATTCCTAAACGAGTCATGAAGGGTATAACAAACATACCTTATCTCCACGTCGGATCGAGAACGGGGTCAGAGGGATCAAAAACTGCTAATTCATATAGAGCCATCGAACTGGCCCAACCAGCAACCAAAGCTGATTTTTTTGAAATTAAATTTTTTTATAAATTTACTGTAATAAGAATAAAATTTAGTAAACATATGTTAAATTAAACTCAAAAGAGTACTATCACCTTAAATGAAAATTATAAATATAGGTACCAAAATAGAAAAAATACAAAGGATTGGTATCAAATTGATATAGTGGCCACATGATTGGAACTAATGTACCTTTTTACCCAACAAAACCCTATTCTGCAGCCCCGCCCCGCCCCACCCCACCCCGCGGCCCGATCCATTCGTCTCTTTCTCTTCCCTTTTCGCCTGTATGTCGTTGGGTCCTCCGTCTTCAATTTGTGACCCTAACCTCCTTGTTGGCTTCTTTTCTCTGAGCATTGGATCCGAAGATTGGGTTTTTGATTTTCGACGCTAATTTAGTTTTTCCAGCACGCCAAACGATCCTCATTTTGGATGCGATCCGCATCGCGGATCTCATGGTGGTAAGCGATTTCTGGTAACCCTAAATTAGTTCTTACTTTTACTCGCTAGGCTAGTAAACCCGTAGGCAGTAATTTATGGCGGACACTGGCTCAGTTGATGTTATTCTGGACTTTCTGCGGAGAAATCGCTTTACCAGAGCCGAGGCAGCATTGCGCAGTGAGCTCAGCAACCACCCTGATTTGAATGGATTTTTAAATAAACTTACCATTGAAGACAAGGTATCAGGAAAGGTGTTGGTGTTGGAAGAAGAGAATGGGCGCAGACTGGGTGATGATAGGCAAGGGCTTGGTTCTCGAAACAGCGGTGAAATTTCCAATGAACTTATTGTTAAAGAGATAGAGTGTGGGACGGACAGAAATGGGTCCGAAAGCATATGGAAGAACAAGTCTTTAGTTGGAGAGTGGAGCGGTAAGCCCAATGATGCGATTGTGGCAATTGATTCTGAGGATACTGTGCTCGATTTATATTCCTGCAATCGTTACCAAAATGATGCTGGTACTGTTAGTGGCAATCTTAACTTGTCTTCTAGAGCAATTGCAACATCTGGAGAAGAGGTTGTCTTCTCTGGTGAACAGAGAAGTCTTTGGCTTGGAAATTCAAGTACAACTACTGCTAAACCGAAACCCAAATATGAAAGAATTCAAACAACTGAACAGAAGGAACTTGGGCAGCAACTTAAAATTAGTGTTGCATACTCAGCAGATAACAAGTGGGCTAGACGTGAAGAGTCCACTAGCTCTACTGCACAGTGGAAAGATTATTCTGTCAAGACAGTTTTTCCGTTTTCCAAGGGGGATGTGTCAACCAGCTATGATACTAATACTTGTTTGGACAAAAAGGAAGGAAAAAAGAAAACAGATTTGGTTGATGTTAGGGGGGCAATCAAAGAGCAGGTGGATGAGGTTGGAAGAGCTTTGTACTTTGGGAAGTCTCAAGGGAGTACAGAGCATAGGAACTCAAGTAGCTTAATTTTTTCGCATGCATCTGATGATCCGAAGGAAGAGTTTCCAAGGCTTCCACCTGTTAAACTCAAATCAGAGGACAAGCCTTTGAATGTTAGTTGGCAGGAGAAATTTGAGCGCGATCCTGGTGAGAAGCACAGTGGTGCTGATAATACTTTCCTTATTGGATCATATCTTGATGTTCCTGTCGGGCAAGAAATTAATTCCTCAGGTTAGCTCTTATGATGAATATTTAATACATGATACGAAACTCAGATAATTTTTTATTTTCTTGGTAAGATGATAATGTGTATGTTCCTATTTTGATCTCATCATTTGACCCAAACTTTTAGTTTGTTCATTTGGATTAAGAGAAGAGTTACTATACTTGCTCAAGAGTACCCTGGGTGAAAATTATGAATATATCTGTTAGCCATCATGCTTGCAATTTGCTTTTATCACATAACTGGTAGCTGATTACTGCTTGTTATTATATTAATTTAGGTGTCCCATTCCTTCCCGGGAATCTACCCTACCTTCCTCCTTGGGGAAGAAAGGATAACTGTTACTTGTCTTTATAAATTCAATAACTGTATTGTCACCTTTTCATATTTTGATGCTAAGATTCAGTGTAGCTTTTCTGATGTTAGCTGACACATGTTGCATTTACTAGACAAATGACATGGCATGATTACTTTTCTTGTATATTTACCAGCCTCATGACCTTGATTAGAAAATCCAAACATTGTTTCTATTTTCAATTTATGGCCAATGATCTTTTTTTTTTAAAAATTTTTTTTTTAAGTTTGTACTTATACATAACATTTATGCCAATTATGCCTAGGTCTAAGGATTGTGTTTGCACTTCCAAATTTGCTGATTTGGCATTATGATTACAAGGAACAGATGATCACTTTTGTGGTGTTGGTTCATTAGAATAGGATGAATTTGTAGTTGCTAAATTGCTTGAGGCTACTTCTAAGAGATAAAAGTGTATATAAGTGTAAAGCATAGTTTTTATAACCTAGTTTTAGGTCCTCAACTTATAATAGGTGGGGGTTTCTTCATGAGGTGTGTGCTTAGACACTAAGGCCTATGCCTTAAGTGAAGCACAAGCCACAAAAAAGATGTGCCTTGTTACATGTCCTAGTATTTGTGTTATTATTATGATAGGATTACAGCAGCTAATTCACATGAACAACAGACAATCAAGGAAACTCTCAAGACTTTATTGCTTTCAATCAAGATTTGTAGAACTGCAAACGACAGCTCTTCAAGAACTTGCCAAACTAACTCCCAAGTCCCGCTTAATATTTTCCATTCAGATCTCCTATTGGCTAAACTATTTATAGCAGTAAACACACAGCAAGCATCTTCCCACCCCGCTAACTAACTAACTAACTAACTGCCAGACTTGGCTCATTCCCGCCCTCACCCTTCTTCTTGTTGCACCTAACATAAGTAATGCGTGTAGGGGGTCTATCAGCTCCCACCACCCGAGAACACACCTTGTCCTCAAGTTGAAAGTGGAAATTGCTGTTGCAACAGATCCATCTACTCCCATGTACTGTCATGTGTCGGTAACCCCTTCCAGCGGATTAGGACCTCTGTCATGGCAGCTCCATGGTGCTCACTGGTGCGCACATCCAACACTTCTTCTGGCTCCAACAACAGCTCCATGTCAAAGGTCAAAGAGTTGGGTATTGGGGTCTGCCATGCTGCCAACAGCCTTATTAAGTTGGGAGACATGAAAGGTAGAATGTATCCGAGCAAAGGGGGGCAGTTCCAATTGGTAGGCAACCTGGACGATCCATTTGGTGACAGTAAATGGACCGTAGAACCTTGGCGCTAGTTTTTCATTGGTTCTCTCTCTTAGCCAAGGACTGCTGGGGTAAGGTTGCAACTTGAGGAATACCTTTTCATTGACCATGAAGTGCACATCTCAGCATTTTTTATTGGCCTGATGCTGCATCTGCTGCTGTGCCTTATGCAAGTGCAGCTTGATTTCATCCAACATTGCATCGACCAAAATCTGATCTACTTCTTGCACTGCTGCTGTCCCTGCTTCGTGCCGCAGTAGAGTTAGCAGGTCCCGGCCATACACCACATTGAAAGATGTAGTATTGATGGACGTATGGTGGGAAGTATTGTAGCTATGCTCCGCCCATGACAACCAGTCTGCCCACCGTGAAGGTTGAGCAGCAGCAAAACATGTAAGATAAGCCTCCAAACGCCGATTAACAACCTCTGTTTGCCCATCTGTTTGCAGATGGAAAGCCGTACTCATCCTCTAGTCAACTCCTTGCAACTTAAACAACTATTTCCAAAGAGTTTTAAGGAATAGTTAGTTATGATTTGAGGTAACTGTTTGCGGAATCCCATGTAGCCTCACAACTTCTTTGAGAAACACTTTAGCTTCTGAGACGATAGTAAATGGATGTTTTAATGGGATCAAGTGAGCATATTTGCTCAAGCGGTCCACTACCTCAAAGATCATATAGGTACCTTTGGACTTTGGCAGTCCCTCTACAACAGGGAAGCATGAACACAGCAGACAGAGAAGGAGATCGTGTGTCCAACACTGGGATACGCAGGCACGCCACGTTGCGTGTCGTTGACTGGTAATGAATTTAAAGCTTCGGACATGGCTGGGACACGTGAAGGACATGACTTCTTGGCTTGCTTCTCCTCCTACAATGCGAGCACCTAAACCCAAAAATAAACAACTGAACAAAAAGAAAAAGAAACACTAAAAAATTGCTATAAATTTACCAAAATGAATGAATTTGAAAAAATCTGATCAAAATAGCAAATACCCATAATTCCTAGATCCAATCTCCATCAAAGAAACATTATCATCTTCAAAATTGCTCATGTTTGATTGGCTAGCGAATTCAGTCCCCATTTTGTTTTTCAAATTTCAAGAAAAACCCGAATGAGAATGAGATCAAAGAATTAATGAAGCACAAACACAAAAATGAAGCATCCACCAACTGTGGAAGGAGATTGGAAGAGAAACCCAGAATTCCTGCTTTCTAGCTCTCAATCGCGTAGCAAATTCTCTGTTCTTGGTCATGCGTTTATGGTGGCGATCACAGGGAGAACTGTGATCAGAATCTTGAGCCATTCGCTTCCCAAAGAAGCTAACCTAGAAGAAGAATCTAATCCATCAAAAGGAGTACTAAAAGAAAAAAACATTTGAAGTGGAGTTATGGCTTTGCAAATGGGAAGCGAAGATTGAACTATAGAGTACATTAAACAACCCAATCTTTTTTTTTCTTTTATTGCTCAATTTTAGTTATTAGATTAAATTTATTTGAAAAAAATTATTAGATGCTGAATTTTAGATAGAAAAAATATTAATTTGACAAAAAAAAATATTAGATATTTGAATTTTAGATTAGTCATTCATTTCCAATATTTTTTAATTGTTATTTGGGTTCATATTTATCTGTAAATAAATAATTTTAAATTTTATCAATGTTATGTTAGTCTAATAAAATATGATTTGTATTTTATATAAGTCAATTCTAACTGAATTGCTTCTTAAGGATAATATTTATAAGAATAAGATAAATAAATTTAAATTTTATCAATGTTATGTTAATCTAATAAAATATGATTTGTATTTTATAAACTATTTTTATATAAGTCAATTCTAACTGAATTGCTTCTTAAGGATAATATTTATAAGAATAATTTTTTTTTTATTATTTTATTATGTTGTGTCCTTGCTGTAGCTGTGTCCTAGTTTTTTGGAATTTGCTGTATCCTCGTGTCCGGCCGTATCGTGTCCCCGTGTCCGTGCTTCTTAGCTCTACAAAGTCAAGAATGATGTATTCCCAAACTCGATTGGGAATGGGCAGTGGCTGTAAGAGACCCGCTGGTCCCAGTGCTTGATATTTATTGCGCTGGCACACTCCACAAGCTGAGACAAATTCTTGGACAGCCTTCTTCATACCCTACCAGTAAAATTCTTTAGCCAACCGCTGGTGTCTTGAGGATTCCAGCATGTCTGCCTACCACACTATCATGAAAGGTGGCCAGCAACTGAGGTAGAGGAGGGGGACTTGGGAGCAAGCACCAACCTATTCTTGTAGTACGGCCGGTCTTGTACCAAGGAGTAGCCGGGATGAGCTGCTGGGTTGTGCTGAATAGCCATTTTTATGGCTTGCAAGGCTGGGTCTGTCTCAGCCTGCTGCAATAGTTGTGAAATATCCACCCCCTACTGTGCTAACCATTTCTGCCATGTTCAACTCCACTCTAGATAATGTGTAGGCAGCCTTGTTCTCCACTCCTGCCTTGTATTGGATGTCAAAGTCATACACTACCCAGCAAATATTCAGCATATTACTTAAGGGGAACAAGAGATGTTTTTATTTTTTCCTTCTACTAAAGTGAAATTCATTATGCTTTAAATTAGGGTGTAAAGAGTTCCAGCTCGTAGTAGACTTGCACCCATTTAATCTACCTCTATAAGTGCAAACTGAAAAGAAAAAAAACCTTTCCTTTATTAATGTTTTTTCATTTTCCTTCTCTTTTCTTTCCCCAAATACAAGGATAATGGTCTTCCTCCTTTAAGAATTCACTTTTGCCTATTTGTTGCCATGTATGGTCTTATTGTTGATATTTTTGATTCATCAATTGATAGGAATGTTGTAATGGGTTGATTTGAAGTATTAGTGTGGGTTTAGATGAAATTATTGTGCATGGAGTTAGAGAAAGGCTTTTGTGTACAGTATTGGGCATAATGTGATGAAATTTTAAGGTAATGATATGGTATGGGGCTCTGTGGGATGGTTATCTGGAATCACACAGAATTTTTTTTTTTTTTTGATGATCTGTAACATATGACTGATGATACATAGAATGCCACTTTGGAAAGACAATGCATTAAATTTCTGAAAAGTAAAAAAGAAGCAACTACTAATTTTGTTGGAAACTTAGAACAGACACTTCTGAATGTGGACGCTGTCCCCACCTACCCATTTAAATAATTATGATGCTTAGGTGATAGTTGTTGCACTTAACAGAATGACTAGGTGCCAAGGCCGTGGCTAATGTTACATGTGCAAGCAAAATAGTATCGCTTCTTGACTGTGATTATTAATTACCATGTTGGAATTATTACCTGAACATGTGCTTGAGGTAGATGTCCTTATCTATGTTCTTTTTTATCTTGTTTTTGTTTTTTGTACAATCCATAAAAAAAAAAAACCATTTATTTCTTGTTTCTTCTGGCGAGTAAACAATTTAGCATAAATGATTGGGTTTAGATATCTTGCTAGATTGCCTGACATCAGTTAATAGATCACATGGATCCCAATTTGGAGAAAATTTGATTATTTTATTTGTTATCCTTTCTGAATAATTTTGCCTTTTTGTTTAGCTATATGCGATGTGAAAGCTTAGAGATTGTCCAAAGTTAAGGAGAACTTTTACGATAATTGAACTACAGATGAGTTAAACCTTCTTTGAATAATTGTGGACTGTCAGGAGGAATGCTTGGATTAAGGAAGATAAGAATAATTGTGTTGTTTTATGTACAAGACGAGAGTGTCCTCTTTTGTCTCTTGTACAATTTCTTAGATATGTTGGAGGGAACACAATGGCTTTTGAGGGGGTTGGTATCTAATGCATAAAAAACAAGTTTGGCTCAAGAAAAGTTGTGAGTTTGGATTGGTATATGTTGTTTTACAAGGAAGAACTGTAAATTTTTGTACCACTGTTTGGTGACTTGGAGTGAAGGCAATGGGAGGGTGGTTGAAGGAGTGGAAAGATCTCTTCTTATTCTTGATAATTTTTGTGGAACATTTAGAACTATGGCATTATTGGACAGATTTATGAGAAATTATTTGATATTATTTAATTTTTTTCCTGGCTCTCTTTTATTAAAATAATTTCGCTTTACACTTGGATTTGCTTGCCTTGTTGCCCTTATTGCTTGTTTACTAAAAGAAAATAATCTGACTTCTGGGATTGAAAGAATTGCACAGATTTATGTAGACCAAAGCACTTCTAATCATGTTCAAACTTGATACCTGAATAGGAAAATGTAGATTTTTTACCTAGAAAATACGAAGATATTACATTTTAAAATAACAAAATCTTAATAAATCTAAATCCCTGCTACTTCCTAATTTCATCAATTTTCAGAACTCCAGAAATAGTGTTAAATTTGTATCACATCAGATGAGTAGCTACTTTATTTCTTCTAACATAAAGTACAGATTATATATATATATATTTTAATCTTGAAAAACAAAGAGAAAAATCATATTTTATAATAAAGAAACCTTGATAAACCCAGATGCATGCTTCTTCCTTATTTCATCAATTTGGAAATTTCTAGAAATATTGCTGAATATATAACATGTTGAATGAATAGCTACATTTGTTTCTATTAACACAAAGTACCACATAATATAATACTTTCAATTCTCTGAGCTCTTTAAACTGTATTTTCTTTGAGTTCCATGTTTTTCTGATTTGGGTAGCTTCTTAGTCCTTAATTGTATTTCTTTTTCTAGGTCATTTATTGTATGTTTTCCTAACATTTTTCTAGTAATTTTATTTTTGGATTGATAAATAGGTGGAAAAAGAATTGTTGGAGGCAGCTGGCTATCTGTGAGTCAAGGAATTGCTGAGGATACATCTGATCTAGTTTCCGGTTTTGCCACTGTTGGTGATGGATTAAGTGAATCCATTGACTATCCAAATGAATATTGGGATTCTGATGAATATGATGATGATGATGATGTTGGATACATGAGACAACCTATTGAAGATGAGGCATGGTTTCTGGCCCATGAAATCGATTACCCAAGTGACAATGAAAAGGGAACACGGCATGGGAGTGTTCCTGACCCTGAGGAAAGAGGTCCCACCAAAGACGAAGATGATGATCAATCTTTCGCTGAGGAGGATTCTTACTTATCCGGGGAACAGTATTTTCAAGGAAAAACTGTTGAACCAATTGCCTCTGCAGATGATCCTATAGGACTGTCAATGACTGATATGTATAGGACTGATGATAATGATTTAATAGCTCAATATGATGGACAATTAATGGATGTAGAAGAACTGAATTTGATGCGTGCAGAACCTGTATGGCGGGGATTTGTAACTCAGACAAATGAGCTTATCATGCTAGGTGATGGGAAGGCCATGAATGACAGTGGAAGATCACGGCTGGATGGTATTTGTGTGGATGATGATCAACATGGTTCAGTTAGATCAATTGGTGTGGGTATAAACAGTGATGCTGCAGATTTTGGCAGTGAAGTAAGGGAAAGTTTGGTTGGAGACAGCAGTGAAGGAGATATAGAGTACTTTCATGAGCATGATGCTGGGATTGGTGGGTCAAGATCCTCTTGCTGTGAATCAGACAAGAAATATGTTGATAGACAAAACAGGGATAAAAAGAGAATTAGTAAACAAGATTCCAATGTATACATTGCTGGGAATGACAAAGTTGCCTCTTTCCAAGTGAAAGATCATAGAGATGGGGGGTTTTCATTTCCCCCACCATTGAGAGATGGGCAGCCGGTACAGGTAGGGTCTAGTAAATCTTTATGGTCGAAAAACAGCAGAACACTTGTTGAAACTGATGATCATATGAGTGCTTCAATGGGGACTGATGATATGCTTGCTGCATGGAGGCAGAAAAGCAGTGATTCTTCAACAGTAAAAAGTTCTAGGGATGAGAATAATATGAATGCTGTTAGATCTGCTGCTGCTTCTCCCTCTGCACTATCAAATTATGGTTATGCAGAGCGGGAGCATGGCAAAAAGGAAGATGATGAAAAAGTTGGTACCACAAGGGAAGAGGATCCTGGGCCATCTCTTGACGATGAAGAGGCAGCAGCTGTGCAAGAACAAGTGAGGCAAATCAAGGCTCAGGAGGAGGAATTTGAAACTTTCAATCTTAAGATTGTGCACAGAAAAAACAGGCATGTCCTCTGAATCTATTTGAATTTTAAACTTAGATAATTATGGTTTTACTGGTCAGTTTCACATCTTGCTTGATTTGCTGCTGCAATTTATTTTATGCTAATTATTATTTTATTCAGCATCCCATACTGTCCTGTCTTGCATGTTCACACACATAATCTATATCTCTGAATAATGTACGGAAGCTTCAAATACATAAGCAATTGGTGTTGGACAACTTAAACCTAGTTTTTAGCAACTATCTTGCTATCCTAATAAAAAAAAAAAATTATCAAGATAAACTATTAGGTTTCACACAATAAATTATATGGCAATTAAAGTTATGGTGAAGCTAGACTGAGTAGGAGGTTATGTAAACTATTTGATTTTCATGGCATAATTTTAGGATATGTTTACAAATTTTCAGTTCAAATGTAAAATGGATTGCAACTTGTATAGACAGCGAAACAATATGCATCAACAAAATTACAATTCATAGTTTAAGTTGCAAGTTTTTCGGTATGCATTTTATATCCATTCACATTCTTACTAAGTTGCAAGCTTTCCGTATGTATTTTATATTCATTCATATTCTTACTTGCGTTCTTTAGAGGGCATCTGAAAAATTTGCTGGATCTAGGAAAAGTTGAGAAATTTTAGTGGATTACTTCAAATCTTTTCACCATTATTAAGCAACCAATTTCATTTAAATCCTTTAATCAAAATCTAAATTTCAATCATGAATTTATCCATGAATTAAATATATGCATTTAAATTATTTGGATAGGTTTGTATTTTAAATGGGAGATGTAAACTTTTTTATATTGGTTTTAGTGCTTTATATAGAATAATGTGATGAGGGGGGCTTGGTAGGGATGGCGATTTCCCTTGACTTGTCGAATTTCTTGACTTGACATGAATATGTGAGTTTTAAAAGCGTTGTTTACTAAATGGGGTCTATTACATTTTAAATTTAAAACTCAGTTTGCATTTTGGTTGACTGTGGGTGTTAGGGAATTCTTACCCTGACCTTGAGTATATATTGTATGCGTTCTGATCAATTTTTGATTATAGGTATATTAATTTGTTAACTTTTTAGTTTATATTATAGATAATAAAAATAACTTGTGAAAAATATTTCTATATTCATGTATAAGTGAAACACATGCAAACACACGCAACAAAAAGGAAAAAGGAAAAATTCAAAAAGAGGAAAAAGTAAATTGATAATATCCTTCTCAATCTATTCATTTGTGATATCTGGTCATACCCAACTCGATGTTGAACCTGAGACAAAGCAACCATTGGTCAATATATTTCTGGGCTACCCCTTTACTATTATTTTATGGCATGGGAACTTCAGTGATTGCCATCCCTAAGAGGAAGGGAAGGGGTTGAGAAACAAATTGAGCTTTTCTCATTATCTGAGGGAATTAGTGAAAATGTTTTATTAAATCTAAGCCTTATACTTTTGCTTTGATTTTTTTTTTTTTTAAATTTTTTTTCTAAATGCGTTCCTGCACTGGGTTAAATGGAGAAACAGATCAATATGGTAGTCTTAATAGTTTTGTAGTATGACATAGTTGAGTTGAGTGCTCTTATAAAATTTCATCCCTCTGTTTCAAGCCTAGGTTATAAATTGAGAAATGTGAACTAAGAACTTCATTTTTGATTTTCAATTCCCATAAGTTATAAGTTAAGAAATGTGCAGTAAAAACTCTATTGCTGATTTTCAATTCCACTATACAATTGCAAGTTTGCAACTTTGACTTTTTGAGTAATTGGACAACCACATTAAGTTCAAAATATTTTATTTAAAGTCCTTATTTTCTACTGTATTTTCATGTCCTATTTCAGTCCTTAGTTTAAGAAGACATTATTTCCTTCATCATTTTCTTGATGTATTTAAATCCTTAGGGTTAGTATGAGTTCCACATTTGTAGGTCTAGGATTAGAGTCAGGAAATCTAATGCTTGTAATTTTTTCCAGCTTTTAGTTAATTAATAGAAGTTTCAGCAGTTATGCTACTTAGACTTGTATGATGCAATTCTATTCTCTTCTTAGGTTTGACTCCTGTGATATGTAGTCATGAAGCCTTACTTCTGTTATCCTACCCTTTATTATCTTCTATAAACTAGTCTAATTCTTCTCTTAGTGCTTATCTAATCTGGCCATCATATTTCAACCTGCTCTATGTAAAAGGATGACAGATAATTTTATTCTAACTGATGTTAGTTTTGGATAGTATTAAACTTGTCAACTGCATCATAATGTCCTCACTGTACTCTATTTTTCATACCAGATTTTGTTCCTAAGTAGAAAATTTGTTATTTCCTTCCGATCATAAACAATCTACTCCTCAATCTGGTGGACTAAATAGTATCTTCTAATGCATTGTGTGCCATTATACTTATCCTACTTGGAAAGTTGTATCCTGCAATGATATGTTTTGTAATGCATAGTTTCTGATTTATTTATAATTGGGTTGCTAAAAGTTATAGGTTGAACTCTTGTTCACTTGCAGAAGTTATTGGAATTGAACAAAAAGACCAATCCTTGAGATGTTATATAATCAGCTGTCTGTCCGTTCTATCCAGCACATACGGAAAATTGCAGACCCATTGATTTTCTTTACTCAATGTTTAATGTCAGATATCAAGCGATTTTTAATGTTTTAACTCTTTCTTTTCATTGATTTTATCATGTGTGCTTGATTCTACCAGACTTCACCTGAACTCTTCCTTCTGTTGATCAGAACTGGCTTTGAGGAGGACAAAAACTTCCATGTTGTTCTAAATTCTGTAATAGCTGGACGCTATCATGTTACCGAGTATCTTGGATCAGCTGCTTTCAGTAAGGCTATTCAAGCCCATGACCTGCATACAGGCATGGATGTATGTGTGAAAATCATAAAAAATAACAAGGACTTTTTTGATCAGAGTCTTGATGAGATAAAGCTTCTAAAGTATGTAAACAAGCATGATCCTGCTGACAAGTACCACATCCTCAGATTATATGATTACTTCTATTACCGAGTAAGTGGAAGTCTGCAATCTTTGTGATTATTTTTTGTTCCTTAAAGACTCCAGCACAGCTGCTAATGTCCCTGTGCAGTTTTCTTCTGATTAATAATACTGGCTTTAGTTATTATATTACCCTTTTAGGTTTCTATAACTAATTATATTGGGTCACAGATCATGTCGTATGAAGAATCATAGGTATGCACTATTGAACTTTTAAGTGCTAGCAAGTCTCAGGTTAGTATTACCTATAGGGTTGCTATTTGTTTGCTTCATATTTTTCTCTTTTCTCTTTTCTGGACCTTTGCGGTAAGGTAGCATTTGTTATGAGTTTCATCATCATCATCATCATTTTGGTTCCACCTTTGCTTGGGATAAAAAAATAACGTTGTTTTATAATTGTGGGTAAGCTAACTCTGAAATGGCTTCGGCCTTTTTGGAGCAATGGTGCCATTTTATCAAGCCTAAAGGAAACTGATGGTGCTATGTTGATGAACCAGCACTCTCAATAACTTTGGGCCAGGTCCTTGGACTTCCAGCTGCCCAAATTCTAAGTTAATAATAAAAATATGCTGGCAATTAAGAGAATTACATTCTGGTAGAGTTCTAGAAGTCAGTTCTTCAATATAATATTGATGCTGGGCATTAGAATGTCAGTAAGCTGGGCAATTGTTATCTGGATTTTGTTATGTTGGCTTACTGACAAGTAAGCACCCATTATAAATGGATGTGAGTCGTAAATGAGTCTATCAATTTATTAAATGAGTTAAACCCATATAACCAATCAGCAAATAAGCCATATATAGATTGATTATGAGTATCAATTTGACCCATTAGCTAAAGTTGAACGAGTGTTTGCATGCTTATACAATTTTCTGATAAATTTTCGTGTCGGATGTCTACATTTTTTATTGGTTGAATTTGTAGGTTGTTTTTTTTTTTGGGTGTAAGGATTTTCTTTTTCGACATTTTTACTTATTAATTCCTATACTTCATGTGGCTAGGACAGTCTAAATAGGTATTTACGAATTATATATTCAGACATTAATGTGTGTGTGAGTTTTTCTGATTTAAAAATTTTACTATTTTTGCTCGTAGTTTATGAGAAATTGGGAGAAATATAAAGAAATGAGAATAAATTTTATGTAATAAGTTTTGGAAAACCAAAAAATTTGCTTATAGTTGCATTTCTGAAAGTCATTTTCTTTATTTAAATTACTTTGTGAAAATTAGATTGCAATGTTTTCATTTTATGCACTTTGAAATCATTAAACACATGAAATGATAATCTCACAAATGGGGTGTGAGTGATTTGTTTAAGAAAATGCTTTTAAAAATGGGGTGTAAATTTGTCTTCTTTTGTATGTTAATGATTGGGTAAATGGGTGGTTTAGGATTAGGATTAGGATTGATCAGGGTTAAGTGGGTTTGAGTAGCCATATAAGTTTTAAATGATACATGAATCAATGCAAACCAACCCATTCCCGCTCAAATCCACCTTTTGGTATCCTGAATGACAAGACATGCCTCATAGCCTAAGATAGGATTAATTGGTATAGTATTTTGATTCATGGTGTTTATTTATTTATTTTTAGTTCTCGAAGAATGCTGAACTTTTTCCCATTTGACAATTTTTAATTGCAGGAGCATTTGCTAATAGTTTGTGAGCTTCTTAAGGCAAATTTGTATGAGTTCCATAAGTTCAATAGAGAATCAGGAGGAGAGGTTTACTTCACGATGCCAAGATTGCAGGTTTGTGGTTTGCCATTTTTATTGTGGAGTGTTTATATACTTCACTTCTATAAATAACATTCTTTTTAATCCTCATATGCAGTCAATTACCATTCAATGTTTGGAGGCACTTCAGTTTTTGCATGGGCTTGGCCTTATACATTGTGACTTAAAGCCTGAGAATATATTAGTGAAAAGCTATAGTAGATGTGAGGTGAAAGTCATTGACCTTGGGAGTAGCTGTTTTGAGACTGATCATCTCTGCTCCTATGTTCAATCCAGATCCTATCGTGCACCGGAGGTTATATTGGGACTTCCATATGATAAGAAGATAGATATTTGGTCTCTTGGCTGCATCTTGGCAGAACTTTGTACAGGCAATGTAAGTTTTAGTCATTAACTATTACCGTTAACCAGCATATCATAATATTGTCTCAGCAATTGGATAATGCAGGGATGGATCTAGAATTTTCTTCCAGTGGGGACAAACTTAATTTAATAGATAATAAATTAAAAATTATATAAAGACAAATAAAAAAATATATAAATTACTATGTGAATTATATTAGTAAGCAATATAAGACTTTCAAACATTAGAAAAAAAAAAACTAATTGAGATTCAATTGATATATCTACCATGAAATAGTCATAGCAAAGGTGGAAAGTCATGGGTTCAATACCCAACCTCTACAAAATGTACAAAAAAATATTTTGTAAATTTCATAGTTAAAAGATGACTTCAAGAAGATATCATATATAAAATTGAAATAAGTATTGAACTAAATTTGAGAAAATAAACCAAATTAAAAGCTAAATATCAATCCTCAATTATTCAAATAATCACATTTCATATACTAATGAATAATAATGCTATAACTATATGAAATTACCCAAACATCAAATAATGTGTAATTTCAATTTAAGAAATTACTAATAATATCATAAAATCTAATTAACTTTCATAATTGAGATAATTGAAAAATATATAAAAAAGAAAAAAGATTAAAATATTCGAAAACTAACTTTAAAAGTGAGAAAATATAGACTTTCTATATAACAAGCTTTCTCATTTTGCCAATTTATCTGTTTTCTTCATGTGGTCCATCATTTTTCTTTTTCCAACACTAAAATGAAGAATGAGGGAAAGCAAATTTATAGATTTGATATGCATGAGAGGGAATGAAAGTAAGAAAGAGAGAAAAAACGATTGAGGAAGAAGAAAGGCTTAAGATTAAAAACAAAATAAGAAAGAGAAAATAAAACATTAAATAAAATAAAAAAGACCCGAAAAAATCTTTTTCTTCGTATTTTTTATAACTTACTACACAAAATATATAAAACTATGTTTAACTTTTTCAAATGGGGACAAGATACTATATATATATATATATATATATATATATATATATATAATTTCTAGGGATTAAAATAGATATTGGGAAAAATTTTAGGGGCATGGGGGCAAGTGCCCCCATTGTGGATATATATAATTTCTAGGGATTAAAATAGGTATTGGGAGAAATTTTAGGGGCATGGGGGCAAGTGCCCCCATTTTGGATCCATCCCTGGGATAATGAGAGTGATAAGATCTGCAACAATATCTCAAGTAAAAATAAAAGAGTATAGCAGAATAGGACTCAAACCAATGCAAAGAGAAATATTCTTTCTATTCAATAAACCACTTCTCCTTCAATGTTCATAACAAAAGAAAGAAAAAACATAAAGGAAAGGGGTAAGCAATCTGCACTAGGCAGCCCAGGGCTGAACAACTCCTCTTCTCTAAGTGAAATGCTCAATGACCACAAAAATGATAATAGTTCCAGATCCCCCCTTCTTTTTTCCTCCCTTCTTCTCTATATAACCAACTCTGCTAAACCAATTTCTGCTTTGCCCCTTGCATTGCCTTTCCATGTGAGCAGCCTTTCCTCCTGGAATATACACGCCACATAGTGGGGGCTGTACTAATAGGTAGGTGCTGATTCTCTGCTGCAGGGTCCATAAAGCTATCCTGTTCTCTATCATTGCCGCTCCCATCAAGAATAGTCTTGTCCTCAAGACTGAAATCCGGAAACTGACTGCGAACTGCTAACTCTTCTTCCCATGTTGCCTCTTCAACTGGTTGGTCCTTCCACTGAATTAACAGCTGTTGAATCTGATCACCCTGTTGTCGAATGGTGCGGTGGCTCAATATCTTAATGGGCATATGCTGATCATTTTCTTCCTCAATCATTTCTTGAGGCAAAGTAGCATCCACTGTACGGGTAACCACTGCCCTTTTTAAAAGGGATACATGAAAGACCGGATGAATTTTAGAAGTGGGTGGTAAGGCCAATTTGTAAGCAACCGGACCTATCTTCTCTTTGATTTGAAATGGACCATAGTATTTCAGAGATAATTTTTGATTAATGCGTTGGGCTACTGTTTGTTGTCGATGGGGGTCTCAATTTCAAATAAACCCAGTCTCCTTCTTGGAAAACCACATCCCTTCTATGAGCATCGGCTACCTTCTTCATTTGTTGTTGAGCCCTTGTGAGATGGAATTTCAATTGGCGCAAGGCTTCATCTCGGTTTCTAAGTTCATGAGCCACTAAAGCAACTCTTACTTCACCTGGTATATACTGCACCACAGAGGGAGGCTTTCTCCTATAAACTGCCTCAAATGGGGTAGTCCCAATGGAGTTATGAAAACTAGTATTGAACCAGAATTCAGCCCAAGGAAGCCAATGAGACTAGTGACGGGGCTGTTCAATTGTAAAACACCTTAGATAGGTCTCCAAACACCGATTTACCACTTCTGTTTGCCCATCAGACTCAGGGTGGTAAGAAGAACTTGTGTGCAATTCGCTTCCTTGCATTTTGAATATCTCCTGCCAAAACTCGCTCATAAACAGAGGATCTCTATCACTTAAAACCGATTTGGGGATTCTATGGAGACGAATCACCTCTCACAAATACTTTTGCAATGCTACGGGCATAATAGGGATGCTTCAAAAGAATAAAATGACTATACTTTGACAATTGATCTACCATTACTAAGATAGTGTCATACCCCCTGGATTTTGGTAACCCAGAAATGAAATCCAATGAAATCTCTTCCCAAATGACTTCTGGTATAGCCAAAGGTTGAAGTAAACCGCCTGGGGCTAGAGTGTTCGATTTACTGCACTGGCAAATTTCGCATTCCCGCACAAATTTCTGAACTGTGGAACTCATACCAATCCAATAAAGGTTTGCTGCCAACCTCCTGTATGTTCTATAATATCCCGAATGGCCTCGACTTTTTGTGCTATGAAATTCCTGTATAAGTTTTGGAATGAAAGCAGAGTTGGAAGATATTACCAGGTGACTTGTGATACAAAACTCCATTCTGAATGATAAAACCAGGTCGTGATGTTGCATCTTGAAGCAAATCATTTTTAATTTGTTGCAATACTGGATCTTGATCAACTTCCCCCAACAACTTGTATCCTTCTTCTGAAGTAGGAGATGAGAATATGGAGTTAAATTCACCTTCAGCTCGTCTGGATAAAGCATCAGCCGCTGAGTTCTCTTTTCCGGGTTTGTAGCAAATCTCAAAGTTGTATCCCAATAATTTGGCTACCCAATTTTGTTGGTCCAGTGTTGTGACTCTTTGTTGTAGGAGATGCCGCAAACTTTTTTGATCTGTGGACACTTTAATTGAGTGCCCCAATAAGTACGGTCTCCAATGTTGAACTGCTAATGCCAAGACCATCATCTCCCTTTCATAAGCTGAATTAGTAAGGTTCCGATTGGACAAAGCCTTGCTGAAATAAGCTATTGGATGCTTATTTTGCATAAGGACATCTCCTAATCCCCTCCCAGAGGCGTCACATTCTACTTCAAACGACTTCGAGAAATCTGGTAATTGAAGTATCAGGGCTGCCACTATAGCTTGCTTGAGTCTCTCAAAGGCTATATGAGCTTCTTGACCCCACTTGAAATTATCCTTCATGGTCAATTCAGTCAAAGGTCGAGCAATACCACCATAACTCTTTATGAATTTCCTATAATAGCCTGTTAAACCTAGGAAGCCGCGTACTCCTTTCACATTATGTGGCACTGGCCACTCAACAGATATTTTGGAGGATTCCATAGCCACACCCTGTTGACTGATTCTGTGCCCCAAATAATCCACTAATGATTACGCAAAGCAACATTTTTTCTTATTGACAACAAGGTGATTAGCCTGCAAAATAAATAAAACAGAATGCAAATGTTGCAAGTGCTCTTCCCAGCTTCTACTATAAATTAAAATGTCCTCAAAGAAGATCAAGACATACCTCTGCAGAATGGGCCGAAAAATGTCATTCGTAATTGCT
Source organism: Balakata baccata (assembly GCA_949630135.1). Taxonomy (NCBI): domain Eukaryota; kingdom Viridiplantae; phylum Streptophyta; class Magnoliopsida; order Malpighiales; family Euphorbiaceae; genus Balakata; species Balakata baccata. Next base: position 1,414 of record CATIWF010020198.1, on the reverse strand, counting down.
TGAAAGGTGGAAGGGGCATTTGGGAGACCAAATGGCATGATAAGAAACTCGTAATGTCCATCGTGAGTACAGAAAACAGTCTTTTCCTCATCATTTTGTCTCATCCGAACCTAATAATATCCTTGCTTCAAATCTAGCTTGGTAAAATAACTAGACCCGTGGAGCTCATCAATTAACTCATCCACCATCGGAATTGGGAATTTGTCAAGAATGGTAACCTTGTTAAGAGCCATGTAATTGATGCACATCCGCCATGAATTATCTTTCTTCTTGACCAGAATAACTGGGCTTGAGAAAGTGCTTCGACTCGGCCTTATTACCCCTCTTTCTAGCAATTCCTGTACTTGCCTCTGAATTTCCTCTTGCACATAAAGGTATCTATAAGGAATTACACTCACTGGTCCTTGGTTGGGAAGAAGATTTATTGCATGATCATGAGGTCTAGCTGGTGGTAAGCCTTGCGGCTCAGCAAACAAGTCTTCAAATTCCCTCAAAATGGCCGCTAATTGATGTTGCTGTTCAGACTTTAATTTATGTCCTTCACCTTGTTCTTCTACTATTCTAGTTTCACTGACTAGCTGCATTATGCCCCCATATGTGATCCGACTAATAACCCATTCAAAGAATCTGTCTGTTCAGTCATGGATGCACCCCCCTTAATTCAATTTGCTGACTCTTGTGCCAAAATTTCATAGATTGATACTTCCAATTGTGTGCGACTTCACCCAAAGAATTTAACCACTCCATTCCTAAACCAAATCCAATCTACCTAGGTTGAACACCAATGTAGTTATTTCACAGCAATACCTACCCGAACCCAAGGTTAATCTCTTACCTTCACATTTGCTATTCACCCAAACCTTGTGCCCGTCTTCAATTCTAATATGAAATCCTTGGAAATTGCATGTGGATAAGCCAAGAGCAATCACCAATTTGTTAGAGACGAAGTTATGAGAAGCTCCGCTATCCACCAAAATCTTAATCGGTATCCCTTGTAACTCCCCTTGTAATTTTAGTGTCTTTGAAGCTTGAGTAATAGGAGTGACAAAACCTGTTAAGTTGAGTATACGACACTCTCCCTCATTTTCGGTTGGTTCTTCTTCCCCACAACCCTCTTTATTGACAATCGCACCATCTTCGTCAACCTCCTCATCATCGCTTAACACTATGAGACGAAAATGACCCTCGGGACAGCGATGTTGGGGCAAGAACGGCTGTCCACACTTGAAACATTGGCCCTTTCTCTGTCTCTCCTCAAGTTCGGCACGAGTTCGGTGGCGAGAACCACGATTTCGTAGGTTAGGGTTTGAACCTTGGAGGTTTGGCAAATCTGTTGCTGAAGATCTTTGAAAATCTGTGTTTTGGGTGCTGGGTTTTAATTCTTTGCTGGAATCGGGCTTGGTTAATGGGTTAT
>CATIWF010020176.1:0-25101 GCA_949630135.1 Balakata baccata | reverse complement strand
AAAAAATAAAATAAAAACTATAATTTTTGGACTTGTCACGTGTCGTAGATAAATAATTTGTCCTATTTTTCTCTCATAAAAGAGAAAAATTTATTTTAAATTTCTTAGTTTAATGTCGCCGGCATTGGACAGGGCCTCCACAGCAGAAAAAAAGCCACCGAGGCCACCTCCATCAACAGTTCCACACAATATTCTTTCACTGACCAACTCCTCCAACTGAAAAACAACTGGTTTACTTTTATTCAAACCATCTTCCTTCCCTTTTTCTTCTATCGAAAAAATTGAATTTTTTTTTTTTAAAACTATTTGAGGAACTTCCCATTTCTCCATCTGGATCGAAATTGATTTCAAAATCTTGGTCTGTGTATAGACCAAGATGGATATACTCTTTGCTCAGATCCAAGCGGACCTCCGCTCTAACGACGCTTTACGCCAATCTGGTGCTCTCCTCCAAGCTCTCCAACAGTCCGCCGCTGGCCGTGATATTTCTGTCATTGCTAAGACCGCCGTCGAAGAGATCGTCGCTGCACCAGCTTCTGCTGTTTGTAAAAAGCTTTCCTTTGACTTAATTCGATCCACGCGCCTCACCGCTGATCTCTGGGACTCTGTTTCTACTGGTGTTCGTTCTGATCTCCACTTTCCTGATCCCGATGTCACTGCTGCTGCTGTTTCAATTCTCGCTGCTATGCCCTCTTATTCCCTTTCTAAGCTCATTATGGATTCCAATGCTGAAATTTCCGCCTGTTTTGATTCTCCTAGCGATAATTTGCGTTTTTCAATTACTGAAACCCTTGGCTGTATATTGGCTCGTGATGATATGGTTACTTTGTGTGAAAACAATGTGAATTTGCTTGATAAGGTCTCCAAATGGTGGGCGCGAATTGGCCAAAACATGTTGGATAAATCTGATAATGTTGCCAAAGTTGCGTTTGAATCAGTGGGGAGGTTGTTTCTGGAGTTCGATTCCAAGAGAATGAGCCGATTAGCGGGTGATAAGTTAGTTGATAGCGAAAATTCGTTAGCGATTAGGTCTAATTGGGTGTCGTCTATGGTGGATTTTGTTTGGAAGAGAAGAAATGCTCTAATGTCAAGATCACTAATCTTACCTGTAGAGAACTTTAGGGCCACTGTGTTCCCACTCGTGTATTCAGTGAAGGCAGTCGCATCCGGGAACTTGGAGGTGATCAGGAAGGTCTCAAAGGGGGCGGCCAATTTGGCCAACGGTACCTTGGTGGATTCCAATGCAGAGAAATTAGTTGGGGTTTCCGATGTTGTCACTTATTTGGCACCCTTCTTAGCATCTTCATTGGATCCATCCTTGATTTTTGAGGTTGGAATTAACATGTTGTACTTGGCTGATGTGCCTGGAGGCAGGCCGGAGTGGGCTTCACAATCTATTATTGCCATTTTGACACTTTGGGATAGGCAAGAGTTTTCTTCAGCGAGGGAGAGTATAGTTCGAGCTGTTGTTACAAATCTCCACCTCCTTGATCTTCATATGCAGGTATTATTTTGATTCTTTTATTTACTAGAAAGAAGAAGTTTTTGCATATATCACATATGTGTGCACACTAGTCCTTTGAATTCCCCTTCCTAAGTTTTTAGTATACTTAAGGAGAATGGCTGAAGTTAGTTTAGTATCCATTTGTTATAGTTGAGAGTAAAATTAGGATATATGTTCATGGTTATTGATGCAAAAATGAATATTCGAGCTTCATAGTGGAATAGTATCTACTAGATGAGTTGCAATGAAGTTGTGCAGTTTAAAACTATTTCAGACATGATTGATAACAACAATTGTTGGTACTAGTTTCAATTGTTTATTGATACTGTAAAGTTTATGCTTGAAGGTTTCATTGTTTAAAAGGCTGCTTCTGATGGTGCGGAATTTGAGAGCAGAATCAGACCGTATGCATGCTCTAGCTTGTATTTGTAGGACAGCTCTTTGTGTTGACCTTTTTGCTAAGGAAAGTGTTCGAAGAGGGCAGAAACCTCTTGCAGGCACTGACATTGCTTCACTTTTTGAAGATGCAAGAATAAGGGAAGATCTCAATAGTATAACCAGTAAGGGCTTATTTAGGGAGGAGTTAGTGGCATCACTGGTGGAAAGTTGCTTTCAGTTGTCTCTGCCTTTGTCTGAACAAAAGAGCTCAGGGATGGAGAGCAGAGTGATTGGAGCTTTGGCTTATGGAACTGGTTATGGTGCATTGAACTGGACTGAACCAGCCTTGGAAGTAGTGGAAGTTTGTAGGCCTTGTGTTAAATGGGATTGTGATGGCAGGACTTATGCAATTGATTGCTATTTGAAGTTGCTTGTAAGGCTGTGCCACATCTATGATACCCGGGGAGGTGTGAAAACTGTTAAAGATGGTGCTTCTCAAGATCAAATTTTAAATGAAACAAGACTGCAAAACTTGCAACGTCAACTTGTCAAGGATCTGCGTGAGGTAGGTGTGCTGGTGTTGGAAAATTAAATATTACATGTACTAGCGATATAACACTTTTAAGCAGTTAATGCTATTGTGGCTAGCTATTATTTACTTTGTGCATTCATGCTCCGTCCATTATTTTCAGTGTTCATTTTTCAGCTTTCTAGCATTGTTTTGAAGTTGAATTGTTGATACATGTTATTAGGTTCAAATTGGGTTTGTCATTGAAAAGTTGTTAACGTTTGCACCAGAGACTATTTGACTTCTACTTGCATATTTAGAATGTGGAACATAGTTCCTGATGAGGATTAAATAATGTGAGCTTCTTGCAACTGTTAACTGTTACATATGGAACCTGATAAATGTTCATATTTGCAAGATGATATGATAGTGTTGAGTCATTGTATACCAACCCCTTGTTCATCCATTTTCTTTAAAGTGAAAAGTTTAACAACCTACCTACTGGTTGAGTGATCTTTCACTTGAGGTTGTGGAGTTCTTATTTTAGGTCTAATTTTAGATGATGTCACTAAAGTAATACTTGGTAATACTTGTATAGAACCTGTGTAGCAAAAATAACAATTAAATTCAAGTATTATGCATTCATCATGGTAAAGTTGCATCACATTGGTTTGAAGTTATTAATTTTTTTTTATTACTAAGTAAATTAACATACATGACTTTTCTTTTCACTTCCAGGTGGCAAAGTGTTAGTACAACATTTGGTTTAGTCTAATGAGTTATTTCATACCATATATTTGCTATGCAACTCAACTCTAATGATATAAGTCAAAGTGTTACTATAGTGGTGTCTATACACATACACACACATATATGTGCTCTTAATATTTTTTCATTTTAAGATGCATAATTTTTCATTTGTATTCCAAACATACAACGTGGTAACAGTTGCTAACTTTGTTAATTTAATAGGTAAGTTCCCCAAGTGTAATTGCCCGCCTTATTTGGGCAATCACAGAACATATAAATCTAGATGGTCTGGATCCACTTCTAGCTGACGACCCTGAGGATCCACTGAATATAATTATTTCAAATATCCACAAGGTCTTGTTCAACATTGATTCATCTGCAAATACATCAAATAGGCTTCAAGATGTCCAGGCAGTCCTTCTGAGTGCTCAGCGGTTAGGATCACGTGACCCTAGGGCAGGTCAGTTACTGACTAAAGAGCTGGAAGAGTTTAGAAACAGTGGGCTGGCTGATTCCATCAACAAGCATCAGAGCCGTTTAATATTGCAGAGAATAAAATATGTCCAAAGCCATCCGGAAAATAGGTGTGCATGTCTTCTTATCATTATAACTTCAAATTTCTGGTGAAAATTTTTAATTCCATTGTATTAGAATTGGTTTAGGATGTTACATTTCTGAATTTTAATTCATGAGCTTATGATATTTAATTGATGAGTTACACAATCATTCTCATCCACATAAAGAAGGAGCTTCTCAAGTTCTTTATAGTTGGAGTAAAACTGAACATGATTTTTTATAAAAATGAACTGGTTGAAAGATATTTAGGTTTTCATGTATCTGGTTCACTTTGTTTTGGCTTGTCTTCTATAACATGAATTTGCCATCTCTCTTGGAATTTATGATATTAACCCTTTTCTTGAGATCATTGAGATATGGTTTCTATCTTACAGGTGGGCTGGGGTTAGTGAAGCCAGGGGAGACTATCCTTTTAGTCACCACAAACTCACTGTTCAGTTTTATGAAGCAGCTGCTGCACAGGACAGAAAATTAGAAGGGTTGGTTCACAAGGCCATTTTAGAGCTTTGGAGGCCAGACCCTAGTGAATTAACTATTTTGCTGACAAAAGGGGTTGATTCTAAATTACTCAAGGTTATGCCGGCTGCATATCCTTTGACTGGTAGCAGTGATCCATGCTATGTTGAAGCTTATCATTTGGCTGACTCGGGTGATGGAAGGGTCTCTTTGCATCTGAAGGTTTACGTGTTTTTTCAATACACGAACTATTTTTGTGTTTCTGTAGACCAGTATTTGCGTTTGATGTGTGACATATGATGAGACAGATCAGTAATAGAAGGTTTTCTAAGTGATGTACTTTCACTACATGGCACCATAAGTCTGAAGGATGGAGCTAATCAATTTGGTATCTTTAACCTAATTGTTGTAGCAGAAAGATTTTAATAATGCAGGTGCTAGCATCATGTGGATGATGTATGTTTGATCTGAATATAGGAACTTCATCCATAATAATATAAAAAATATAAGGTCAATGTTTATCCAGTGGACAGGTTTCTATTTCTAAGTTTTGGCTATAATTAGATAAATGCATTGGTATAGACTACTTCACTAGTGAATAAACAAGGAGTTGGTGCTAACATGAAATGAAGTTGGTCAATGCACTTATATAACCTTTGAGGTTAATGTTTCAGGATGTTAAAGAAAAATAATAGATTAAGAGCATTATAATCACAAATTCTTTTCTTTCTCTGTGGTCTGATTTGGAGGAGTTGATTTTCTATTTGCTAACATAATTTACTGGTTGCAGGTTTTGAATTTGACTGAACTTGAACTCAATCGAGTGGATATTCGGGTTGGGTTATCTGGTGCATTATATTTTATGGATGGATCTCCCCAGGCTGTGCGGCAGCTAAGGAATCTTGTTTCACAGGTATCTTACAAGCTGTATTTTCAACTATATTTTGCCTAAAAAATTTCTGGTATTCTTTTCCACAACTTCATTTTCCAAGCCATCTCACCATTCTTTTTCTCCTTTTTTCTTGAGGTGTTCCTTTTTGTTATTCTATTCTTACTGTTAGTTTTGGTGTTCCTATCTCTGTATATGGTTTGCTATTCTTGATGAACATGGTTTCTGATCTGTGGTTTCAGGATTGTTTTTTTCTAGGCATACATATGATTTAGGATCTATAGTATATTGCATACTGTCCTTATATGTTGAAGTTTTCATAAAGATTCCAGACGGTTTCCTATCTGTGGTTTCAGGAGTATCTTTTCTAGGTATATACATGATTTAGAGACTATATTATTGTCAGATTTTTATGAAAGAATATAATATTTCTTTTTTAATTTTTAGAAAAGAATCTAATTTCCTTTTTAATTTTTAGGAAAGAATCTAATATTTCCTTTTTAGTATAGAAATCGGCTAATCTGAGGGATTTCCTAATTTGAGGTTGATCCTCTACTATTTATATGTAATTGTTTCTAAAGAAATACATGACAGAATTATTTTTCTTTAAAAACCTACATGGTATCAAAGCCCGGTTGCTTTTTTTTTTTTTTTTTTTATGTTTTCGGCAATGACCGGCGGGCAAAGAAATTCTACTTCCACGTCTGATTCTTTCAATACTTGAGAACCTATTGCTTCCACACATGTACCTACAGATTCTTATTCCCAAAATTCAGGTGTTTTACTCATAGGTATAAGATTCAATGGGCATAATTATCTTGAGTGGGCTCAATCGGTAAGGTTAGCTATTGATGGGCGAGGAAAACTTGGGCATTTAATTGGAGAAATTCCAAAACCTGCTGTGGGTGATCCAAAATTGAAAAAATGGCAGTCCGAAAACTCCCAGGTTATTGCTTGCCTCATCAATTCCATGGAACCCGCAGTTGGAAAACCTCATCTATTTCTTCCTACTGCTCAAGATGTCTAGGAGGCAGTTCTTGATCTTTACTTAGACCTGGAGAATTCTTCTCAAATTTTTGAGTTGAAAACTCGTCTATGGAAATCTAAACAACATGATTGTGATGTTTCCACATATTACAATAAATTGGTAACATTATGGTAGGAGCTTGATTAGTGTAATGATGACCTTTAGGAGAATTCAAATGACTATGCTCGTCATAAGAAAACAGAGAAAAATGACAGAGCTTATATGTTTTTAGGCGGCCTTAATATGAGCTTGGATGAAGTTCGAGGTCACATTCTAGGCGGAAAACCATTGCTCTCTATTCGGGAAGTTTTTTCTAAGGTTAGACGTGAGGAGTCAAGGAGAAAAGTCATGATGAATAGCGCTGATCCTGGTTTAAATATTGAATCTGAAAGTTTTGCCCTTGTGACCAAAAGTATTAATTCTGATATTGAAAGGCGGAAAAAAACATGGTGTGATCATTGTAACAAACAATGACATACTAATGAGACATGTTGGAAGCTTCATGGTAAACTAGCAAATTGGAAATCAAAATCCAATTATGATGGTCGTGCCAATCAAGTCATTACCACATAAATTCAGGAACCTTCTATCAACTCAAATATGAGCCCTTTTACTAAGGAACAATTAGAGCACCTGTATAAGTTGTTTTAATCTCCAAAGTTGTCCTTCACTCCATCTTGTTCTTTTGTTCAAAAAGGTAATTCTCTTATTACTGCCTTTTTTGGTGTTGTTCTTGATTCTGTTCATTCTTGGATAATTGATTATGGTGCTACTGATCATATGACGAGTTGTTCTAAATTGTTTTCTTCCTATAGTCCTTGTGCAGGAAATAAAAAGGTTAAAATAGCAGATGGTTCACTATCGGTAATTGTTGGGACTGGAACTATTAAACTTACTTAAATGATAACCCTTCGTGATGTGCTCCATGTTCCAAATTTGTCTCGCAATTTGTTGTCCATTAGTAAACTTCTAATCATCAGTGTCTAGCTAAATTTTTTCCTTCTTATTGTGAATTTCAAGACTTGACCACGGGGAGGATGATTGGCAGTGTTAAGGAAAAAGATGGACTCTATTATTTTGATGATGGACCTGCCTCTAGTAGACAAAGTCAAAGTATTTGCCTTAATTCTTTTTATGTTTCCACAGATAATATTATTATATTATGACATTATAGGTTAGGCCATCCTAGTTTTCAGTATTTAAAGCACTCGTTCCTAAGTTTATTTTCAAATAAAAATCCATCTTTTCAATGTGAAGTTTGTCAATTTGCTAAACATCACCGTGCATCTTTTTCCCCCCAACCTTATAATCCAACTACTCCTTTTACCACGATCCATAGTGATATTTGGAGTCCTTGTAGAACTCCTACATATTATGGTAAAAAATGGTTTTTAACTTTTATTGATGATCACACAAGATTAAGTTGAGTTTATTTGATGAAGGATAAATCGGAAGTAGAAACAATTTTCAAAAATTTTTATACCATGGTTCAAACACAATTTCACACAAATATTAAAATTTTGCAGAGTGGTAATGGACGAGAATATTTTAAAAATACTTTAAGTCATTTATTTCTTGAAAAAAGTATTGTTTATCAAATTTCTTGTGTTGACATTCCACAACAAAATGGTTTGGCTGAAAGAAAAAACAGACACTTGTTGGAAGTTGCACGAACATTACTTATTACCAATCAGGTATCAACATATTTTTGGGGTGAAACTATTCTTACCACTACATATCTTACAAATAGAATGCCTAATAAGGTTTTAAATTTTGAAATTTTTTTTAATGTTTTCCAAATATTATTTCCTACTAATAGAAAGGTTATTTCCTGCTAATAGACTCTTCTTTTTTACCATTAAAGATATTTGAATGTACCGTATTTGTTCATAATCATAATTACAATCAAGGGAAATTTGCCCCCCGAGCCATGAAATGTTTGTTTGTTGGATATGTTTCAGCCCAAAGGGGCTATAAATGTTATGAACCTATCTCAAAGAAAATGTTTATTACCATGGATGTTACATTTTTTGAATTGATTCTTTACTTCAAATCTCATCTTCAGGGGGGGAATCAAAATAAAGATTTGGTTTTTTATGACTTCTTCCAAATTAAAGATTCACAACAAAATGATTCTTTTCCTAACTTTGCTGTCCAGCCACAAAATCCAAATTTTTTTAGTCAAAGTGATGGTGGGTTAAATGTTTTAGATGCTGAAACTACAGGTCTACTTCGAATAACATCTCTTGATGTTCATGAATCTAGGAAAATAGGAAAAGAAACTACAACAATAGTATCATTTGATATTGTCTACTTGCAGCAAAGGACAACTCAAAATAAAGGGTCTTCCAATCATTTGCACTGCCCAAAATCCATTAACCCTTCAGGTAAATGTCATATATATTCTTGACCTTTATCTTAAAGTTTGGAATCAACTAATCATAAACTTGAGTCTTGTTCAAATTCAATTTTTGATAATTCTAATCTTCTCATTGCTATTCGAAAAGGAGTAAGGTCTTGTACCTAACATCCATCGTCCAAATATGTGTCATATGAAAATCTCTCACCTGCCTTTTGTGCTTTTACTTCACAATTGTCTTGTATGGAGATTTCTAATAATGTGCAGGATGCTTTGAAAGTTCCTGAGTGGAAGGAGGTTGTTCTTGAGGAGATGAAAGCCCTGATTAAAAATGGCATGTGGGAATTAGTTGATCTACCAAGAGGAAAGACAACTGTAGGGTGCAAATGGGTGTTCACTATCAAGTATAGATCTGATGGCTTCCTAGAATGATACAAAACTCGTCTTGTAGCCAAGGGATTCACTCAAACCTATGGCATTGACTACTTGGAGACATTTGCCTCAGTTGCTAAGCTAAAATTCTATAAGAGTTCTATTGTCTTTTGCAGCTAATTTTGACTGGTCTCTGCATCAATTTGACGGAAAAAATGCATTTCTCAATGGAGATTTAGAGGAAGAACTATACATGGATGCACCCTCTGGATTTGGTGAGAATTTTGGTACAAGAGTGTGTAAACTAAAGAAGTCTTTATACGGGTTGAACAATCACCTAGAGCTTGGTTTGAGAAATTTACTCAGTTTGTTAAAAATCAAGGGTATTCGCAAGGGCAAGGTGATCATATAATGTTTTTCAAACATTCACAACATGGGAAGATTTCCATACTAATTGTGTATGTAGATGACATCATCCTTACTAGAGATGATGTATTTGAGATGAACCGTTTGAAGACTTCTATCTCTTCAACTTTCGAAATTAAGGATTTAGGGCCTCTGAAATATTTTCTTGGCATGGACGTTGCTAGTTCGAAGAAAGGGATTTTCGTCTTTCAAAGGAAGTATGTTCTTGACCTTCTTAAGAAGATTAGCATGAGCGGTTGTAAGCCAGCTGACACACCTATAAATCCCAATTAGAAACTTAGAGATGGTGAAGGCGGTGATATAGTGAACACAACTCAATATCAGAAGTTGGTGGGTAAGTTGATTTACTTATCACATGCAAGACGAGACATTGCTTTTGCTGTAACCTTGGTAAGCCAGTTTATGCATTCACCCTACCAAAAACACCTTGAGGCTGTCTATCGGATTCTTAGATACTTAAAAGGTACACTAAGCAAAGGGTTATTGTTCCTTAAGACCACACAACAAAATATAGAAGCATGTACTGATGTAGACTGGGCAGGCTCGGTGACTGATAGAAGATCCATTTCAGGATATTGTACTTATGTTTGGGGAAATTTGGTCGCATGGCAAAGTAAGAAACAAAATATCCTAGTAAGAAACAATGCCGAGGCTAAATATAGGGTTATGACTAATTGAGTTTGTGAATGCTTTGGTTAAAAAAAATTCTTGAAGAATTACGGATACCGATTCATATGCCAATGAAGCTATATTGTGATAATAAAGCTGCCATTAGCATTGCTCAAAATCCAGTCCAACATGATTGCACGAAGCATTGGAGATTGATTGACTCTTCATAAAGGAAAAAATTGATAGTGGTGCTATTTGCATGCCTTTTGTTCCTTCTACACAACAAATAGCTGATATCTTCACTAAGGGACTCTTTAAAACTAATTTCGAGTTGTTTATAAGCAAGTTGGGTATGATAAACATCTATGCACCAACTTGAGGAGGGGTGTCAGACTTTTAGAAAAGAATATAATATTTTCTTTTTAATTTTTAGGAATGAATCTAATTTTCTTTTTAATTTTTAGGAAATAATTTAATATTCTCTTTTTAGAATAGAAATCAGCTAATCTGATGGATTTTCTATTTTCTAAGGGTTTCCTAATTTGAGGCTGAGTCTTTAATATTTATATGTAATTATTTTTAAAGAAATACATGACATAATTATTTTTCTCCTAAAACCTACAATTATATTGCTTGCTGTCCTCCTATTTTCATGTTATCATAATCCACCTTTTTTTTTAGGATCGTAGAGATGCTTTTTCTCAATGGTTGCTGTGTGCCCGTGGTCAAGTAGTTACCCATAGTCACTTGGCTTTCATGATTCATACAGCTAAGATAACAGAGAACTCACTGAAATCACTACAAATATTCTTTATCAATTCTATTTATTGTATTTTCTTCAGAGCTCTTTATTTACTTTCAAAAGTGATCGTAAATGTTAGTAAGAGGTTAATGTGAGCACCTTTACAAGGTATTTCTGATATAATTATCTACTATCTGTTTTCTTTCACTAATATGGTTATCTACTCCTGGATTTTGGAAGATTGCTCATTTCCTAACATTTAAATTGCAGGATACTTTCAATATTGTCTCACTTGTTGCTGATGTTATTGTACTTTTCCTTCCTTTCTGCGTAGTATTTTCTTTATACATGCTTGATAATTTGTTTGCAGGATCCAGTGTTCTGTAGTGTGACAGTGGGTGTATCCCACTTTGAGAGATGTGCCCTTTGGGTTCAAGTCTTGTACTATCCATTCTATGGAAGTGGCACAATTGGAGATTATGATGGTGACTATGCTGAGGAGGATCCACAAATTGTAAGGCAGAAGAGAAGCTTGAGACCAGAACTAGGTGAACCCGTGATTTTGAGGTGTCAGCCTTACAAAATTCCATTGACCGAACTTCTGTTGCCCCATAAAATATCACCTGTAGAGTTCTTTCGCTTATGGCCTAGTTTGCCAGCCATAGTAGAGTATACTGGCACATATATGTACGAAGGAAGTGGCTTCAAGGCCACTGCTGCTCAACAATATGGGTCTTCCCCATTCCTTAGTGGATTGAAATCTTTGTCTTCCAAGCCTTTCCACCGTGTTTGTTCTCACATTATCCGAACAGTGGCAGGATTTCAGGTAAGGGACATAATTTTCTTTCTTGATGTTCGAAATCATTAAATGCCTTGCACATTTTTTGTTGTGGTCTGGTCTGTACTAACTTGAATGAAAGTTTTGTCAATGATATAGTTTCTCCTCCTTTATTGATTACATTCTCTTGCTTGTAGATTCTCTGAATTCTCTTTTCTTTGTGGACCAATATGAAATTTTTGAGAACATAATATCTAGAACCTTGAATAGAGATGATCGATTTTATTCAGAAGGTTGAGAATCTTGAGATTGACTTTGTTGAAATAACTTAAAGCCAGACACCATGTTTTATTGTTTAATTCTTTATCATTGAACAGATTTGTTATGCTGCAAAAACTTGGTTTGGGGGCTTCTTTGGCTTGATGATTTTTGGAGCCAGTGAGGTTAGCAGAAATGTGGACCTAGGTGATGAGACAACAACCATGATATGCAAATTTGTGGTTCGAGCGTCTGACGCATCCATCACCAAGGAAATTGAATCAGACTTGCAGTTGTGGTTGGATGACCTTACTGATGGGGGTGTGGAATACATGCCTGAAGATGAAGTGAAGGAGGCTGCTGCTGAGCGACTTAGGATTTCAATGGAACGGATAGCATTGCTAAAAGCTGCGCAACCGCCACCAAAAACTCCAAAATCAGATGAAGAGGATAGTGAGGAAGAAGAAGGTAAGAAGGAAAAGGAGAACAAGGAAAAGAAAGACGGGGAGGAAAAAGATAAACCTAAAGGACCCCAAACCTTGTCAAAGTTAACTGCAGAGGAGGTTGAGCACATGGCTCTTCAAGCAGCTGTGCTTCAGGAGTGGCACATGATTTGCAAGGAGAGAAGCACCCAAGTACATTAATCACATCTCTTGCTCTATGGTAATAAGAGTTTTGGATATACATATTTTTTGTACCCTGTAATCTAGCTCTGATACATCGAAATGGGTAGAAGAAACTTTGGCACAGAGTGCTTTTTTTTTTCCTTTTTCTTCCCCCCTCTGATTTTTTCCTTTCATTTCCGGAAACTCTTGTACATCTTGTACCTGCTAGGCATTGTTTCATTGTTTTTATGAGGAATTAGAAAAAGAAGAAAGGTTTGGTGGGCTCATTTCCACTCTGTAACCGACTTTTCTGCACGCTTGAAGTTTGGAATTGTGCCATTCATTCTTAGCATATGTTTATCTGTTGTATTCTGATTGTCACGTCAAATCCAGCTGTATATGGATCTATAATTTTATTCTTGTTGAGAATATTTCACAAGGGCAGTTGAAAGTGAATTTTCCCTTGAATTGGTTTGAGATGTAGTTATTGGTAATAATGCAGTTTTTTAAAAATTATTTTAATTATAAAATAAAAATTTAAATAATTTTATACTATAAATAATTTTAAAAGTTTTAAATTGTTACTATTTACATAATTGAAATACTTTCAATAAAATTACTCTAGTTTACGAGGCTTCAATTCAGGGAACGTAGTACGTCAAATTGCCAAACCTACTAGTGGTCACGTAGTTTCTGAGGCTTTAGGCTACGCAGTACATCGAATCGCCAAACCTACTAGTGGTCACTGGCACTCCAAACCTCAAACCTCCATGAGATGGAAAATCAAGAGCTCTCAAAATAAAGCTTCTTTATCTGGTTTCATGAGGAAGATAACTTCCATGGATTTGATAACCATTTCCCCCAGTCATTCCCAGTAATATAGAGTATCATGGTAGAAAAGCCATCTGGTTTCGCATCAAAGATACGAATTACGTATTCCTAATTAAAACTGATTTGTCCTCAGAAATCCGAATATTCTGATGTTTTCTTTTTCATGTCTACAAATCAATATCTCAGCATATGGATAAAATATTAAATAAAAATTAATAAATTGATAAATATTAAATAAAATCAATATCTCAGCATAAAGGTGCATTTTTACATAAATATATGATTAAAAAGATTTAATAACTGGCATCTCATCCTTGGATTAGCAATGGGACTTCAGCAAAAGTACTAAATTATTAGCAAGTCCCCTTTTAGAAGTCGGAGCCGATAAAACAAAATTTATGGCCTAGAACCCATCACCATTTACCACTCACTTGTCCGCAGGTATCTTCCTTCACTCATATATTGAATTTCTGGGGAACAGTGTCAAAGTCATCAAAGTCAAACCTCTGACGCTCTCGCCCAGCCTGGATACACATTGCAAGAATCGTAAATTCAGCAATTTGTCAATTCAAAAGATTAAAATATCTATTACAAGAATGAAAATGATAATCAAAATCTGGTTCACCTTTGCTAGGTACAAGGGATCACATGACATAAGTTCATCCATTGCAGTCAACTTCTTCGACAGTTCCATTATTCTGGAATATCAAAGGGATTTCCAATAGGTATAAATATAATACGACAAACTGACTGCTGTTGCATCTTTACAAATAAACACGCCAAGCTTCTAAGTTCAATCATTTGTTACAGATAACATTTTAAAGTATAAGTTAAGCGTTATCCCCAATAACTGTCAACTGGAAACTTAAGGCAAAATGGAAGTGAACTAGTATTACCTCTGAATGGAGGAGTCAATATGCTCAATCATACCACAAGTTTTATATTGCTCAGGATCCTCGAGGAATCTAACCATACCATCTTTTTGGTTGATTGTTGCATATATTTCACCATCTTGGATCTTAATTTCGACATAAAAATGTTAGCCTTACAGCATATGACGTGAAAGAGAAATAATTAAGGTATAATTAAAAAAATCTTTGCTGGTCAAGTACACCAGAGAGTAATAATGCACAGTAACTCCTGCATACTTGACCAGCCCGCGTGTATGTTTAGAAACTGGAACTACCATTTGAAGCACATGCATTTCTGCCTCTTTTGCGCTATTTAGTTTCACTGTGTTGGCTATATCTTGGAGGGAAAGTGTCAAATATGTCTGTGTCAATCTCTGGATATTTCTCTTATACATAGATGATAGAACCTGCTTAACCAGCCCAAGATTATTGTCCTGCAAAACAATTCAAACTCTATTTTAGAAGATCAAAGGAACCAAGTGATTACTTAAACTAGATCTCAGATTGGAGTTTTTAGTTATTTGAAATATAGGATGATTTGCTCACACTATCAAACTTCTCCCTGTTTGTCTGAACAAATGTATCTAATTCAGAAATTTTCCCGGTGCTATAATTGCTTGCCAATTCAATGTAGGGCTGCTCAAAGCACAAAATTAGCAAGTTAAAAAGTAGAAGTCAACTATTAGATTGTGGGGTTCAACTAGAATCCAAATTGGAAAGCTGCAGGTAAATACAGATAAAATAGTATCAATATGAACAAGAATAACCTAACAGAAGTCTTAAAACATATACAGATGTTAGATTCAAACAAGCATATATCCAACTTGATTAAAGATTCCAGAATGAAATCCCATGATCGGGTTAATTTCATCTATAGTCACTTAATTTTGTTTCCCGGTGCTATAATTGCTTGCCAATTCAATGTAGGGCTGCTCAAAGCACAAAATTAGCAAGTTAAAAAAGTAGAAGTCAACTATTAGATTGTGGGGTTCAACTAGAATCCAAATTGGAAAGCTGCAGGTAAATACAGATAAAATAGTATCAATATGAACAAGAATAACCTAAAAGAAGTCTTAAAACATATATAGATGTTAGATTCAAACAAGCATATATCCAACTTGATTAAAGATTCCAGGATGAAATCCCATGATCGGGTTAATTTCATCTATAGTCACTTAATTTTGGTATTATTGCAGTAAAATCATATAATTTTTTTGTCTCATAAAAGTCACTTAATTATGCTTTAGTTTCAGTAAAGTCATTTTTGTCAATTTTTCGTGTTAACATCCTAGTTGATACATGAGATACGCCACATTACTGTACAGGTCAAATAGAGCTCCGGTATCTCAGTTAGTACCATTTTTAATTTATGGTACTGACTTGGATATTGAGCTGTAAGCATACCTGGTGCACCATTTGACTTGTAAAGTGACGTGATGTGTCTCATGTACCAATGAGGATGCTAACACGATTTTTCTGGTTGTTGACTGATGAAAAATTACCAGAAATGACTTTACTGAAATTAAGTTATAATTAGATGACTTTTATGGGACAAAAACATTATATGACTTTACTATAATAATACCAAAGTTAAGTGACTATAGATGATATTAAGCCTGCCAGGATCCTACAAATGAAACATGGATATTTGATTCAGGTTCTGTATATACCATGCAAAAACTACCAGAGGGTCAATTTTTCCAGAAATAAGATGCATATGATACTAAGAAGTAGCTCCAAAACTGGATAAAAGTAGTACTTATTCCCCACAAACAATCTGTTCCTGCATATAGGAGGAGGCTTTCCCTATTCGATACTAATAAGAATTCTCAGTGATATTATGTCTGTAAGCTTTGTCAAAGACAAAACTTAGAAATTCCAAAGTCTTATCAAGAGCATCAGCAAAAAGATGGATAATTTTCAACAACACAGAAAGTACTAATTGAAAATAAACTATGAATCACTAAATAGTCTATAACATAATTTTGTAAATACCTGACAAAAGTTCTTCAAATTTCTTTGAGCAGCTGAAGAAGCATATTTAGGAAGATTGGTAGAAAACTGTCACCACCAGAATAACTACTCATACTCAAAAGTCTCAAAAAGTAATGACAAGATTTTTCCTTTCAAAGAAAAATTATAAATAAATTAAATATAAATTCAATTATTGAAACAGTACTAAACAGGGAATTATTTTAAATTCATGTTATCTTTACACACGAAGATAATATCGCATATAAGAAGGGTAAGGTGAAAATGATAAACTGTACCTGTCCCTGGTGAATGAGAGACACCAATATGTATTTTTTGTACGCTTCAACAGCTATAGCATTCATACAAGACATAGGAGCAGTCACAACCTGAGATTGGATATATCAACAGACTCAAACAACCTTGATGTAATTGGATTATCAAAATAAAGGGACTGATATGTGAACAGAGACCTACATTATGTAAAAGCTCCAATGCTTTCTGAAAACGCTTTTGTCCAATGCATATCATCCCTCTGCCATGATATCAACTGTGAGGCATACTCAGAAATTCCTCATCAATATAGAAAACTGTCAAACACTTAAAGCCGAGAGAACAAAATAGTAATTAAGTTTCAATAAAATACCATCCTTGTCTTCTTCTGCTTCCATTTGATTTATTCATATACTTAAAATAAAGCACAATCAATTATTGAACTATTTCAGCAATAAGACCATCATGACTCTGAATTGACAAATCAGTTTTGTGATGCTGGAAATATTGTGACTGAACCCAGTAAGGGATGCATGTCAATCAAATATGTGAAATTGTGTATCTTTCTCATGCCTTACAGTTAACTTTAGATTCTAGAACTCTACATCTGATATTTTCGGAGTCAAGGCTAGAAACATAGTACATACATAAAATTTACACTGCTCTCAAGCACTCGATATACATAGCTCCTTCAAGAGAGTAAATAAAGCAAATATCAAGATATTGCAACAATATCTCATCCAGAATATGAAACCTGGAATTAATGATTAATGCATGCGAAAACTATATAGTACATTTTTTCTCAACATATTTAATTCTTATTAACAAAATATATATGAATAAATACAATCTGATAATATGTAATGAGATCTTACTTGTGAATCTATTTATGTTTGTTCCATAGTAAATTTGGTTTATTTCTTCGTTCATGTGATGGGTTTCTTAGGTTTGTTGTGAAACAAAAGTTATGTTTAATTAAGTGTGTGCATGTTTGTGTGTATTCAAAGATTGCCAGCCAAGTTTGAATAGTTAACTGGTTGCATTTCTGTTGTATTCCTCGCAAGCAAATTAGTTATGCAGTTATAAGTTGAAATGAGTGAATTACTAGACATTCATGTTATTGTTTGTATTCATATATTTTTAATCTATTTATCTTACAAAATAATAAATTATAAATATAAAAATATAAAAGAGTAGGAAGAATAGTTTGGATAGAAGAACGTATATGGTCAATCACCAGACCAAAAAGATTATCAAGCGAAACAAGAATAGCTATCAAATAACATAGCATCTCAATACAATGAACATCAAAGAATATCAGATGAAACATAAATAACTGCAAAGCAGCAAAAATAACTCACCCATAATAACAATAGAGAAACAGGTCCCTTGGCTGATCAACCTCAAGAATATCGTCCTCCAGAATAGAAAAACCAGATTTATAGCACTTTGACAACAAACAGAGTTGAAGGAACTCTGGATGCAAAGTGGTCAAATGTACAGTGGAAGACTGAAGCTTTCGGACAGCAGCCAGCATTGGAGCTACCCCATGCAGAGGTTCTTCAAGCAGCATAACTTGGTCCTTGAACCTCTTACAAACATATATGACTGCAAGCTCAAAGTAATAACACAAGTGGGTATACTTAAACCGCTGTTTCAAAAATCCAAGGCATTTTAATTCAGTTCAAAGTACAGATAAATACACTTATCAGGTGCCAAGTGGATTTGTTCTGCGACACAAGAAGTGATAAACCTGGAAAAAAGTAAGACCAACGTTTTGGCCTGCTCTTTGGAAATTGGACCTGCTGTACATGCCTCTCTGCCACCAGAAAAAGCACATAATCAGAAGTGTATCATTCCCAATACCAAAGGCACCGCCAGAGCAGATATATTCCATCTTAATTAATGGACAATATCAAAAATATACAGTAGTTCAGCATGCCCAGTTCACTTATAATTTAACAAGTACATGAAGCTAACGGTATTGCATGTTGTAATTAACAACCAGACTTAGCATTCATAAGTAGAATTATATTTATATTCTAAATATCTATATAATCACTTGGATACCACAACATTAAAAATAATAAAACAAATATACAATAACCAAAGCGATCATCCTCACACTTTAGCAATAAAGTAAGAACTCTAATGATGCATTATACAATCAATTTATATTTTCCACTATTTCCATCTTATTACTAAGTGCAAGTTGCTTCCATAATCCAATAATGGTCATTAGCGAAATCTTAGAACACAATTTTTAGGCAAACAGAACAATGAGCTTAGATAAAGAAAATCTTACTATCTTGGCATATACAAGCACAGCGTAGGCTAAGAAAGATATCCTACAAACAATCCTAAAGCAATAAAACCCTAACATTGTGTAACCACGATTAATAATAAGAAAATAAAGAGGATAAAAAAGAAAACGGAAAAATATGCAGCAATATTGAAAAAGGAAATTAGAAGGTACAGGATATAGAGGAAACCGAGAGAATGGATGGAAGGTTCAAGCTGGTCCAGGCAAGGCAACAGCCGAGTGGACTCAGCATGAAGCAACTCGTCTGCTTGTTTCAAGTAGGTGTGAAGAGCAGCAATATCCGCGGCGCTGCTCGATAGCCCTTGGATTTGTGTCACCACCGATTCTATGCTATTCATTCTCGCTTTCCTCTTCTCTTCTGCGTTTGATCAAATCTTCAATCGAATCAGACAAACAGAAGCTCGGAAAAATTTTTACTCAGCCTTTACGAAGACACCTAGGATCATCAACTCGATATATATACCGGACAGGATTTGGTGGGCTGGAGGCCCAAAATCTTAAATCAGGCCCAAACTTAGATAAGGTTAAAATGGTAAAATTGAGGCATTTAGAAATCCACTTGCAAGGAAAGATCGGAACCAGGAGGAAGAAGAGGAGAAAAATGGCGAATTATCACTATGTATACAAAGATGTGGAAGGAGCATCGACGCAATGGGATGATATACAGAGAAAGCTCGGTAATTTACCTCCCAAGCCACCTGCTTTTAAGCCACCTCCCTTTTCTCGAGCTCCAGACGAAGATTCGATTCCAAAAGACAAGTCGTGGATCGATGACAGGACCCAAGAAGAGCTCCAGAACCTCGAGGATGATCTGGACGACGATCGATTCCTCCAAGAGTACAGGTCTCACTCTTTCTGAAATTAATTAGTTGATCACCTCTTGATGATTGTTGTTCTGTTTTGTTTGGGAACCAAGAAAACTAGGGATAAAGATGAATAATTGAGCTCATTCAATGATTTTCTGTTTCAATGCGCGTTCTTTGTTCTTTAAGGAATTAGATATGGTTCTTTTCTTCTATATTGGGCTGGCTAAAAAATGCTTTGGGGATTTTTATGAATTGTTTTCTTCTTTTGAGCGGTCAAATTATGTTGATAGGAAGAAGAAGTTGGCTGAGATGAGGGAAGCAGCTAAAATTTCGAGGTTTGGATCAGTGATTCCAATTTCAGGGTCAGATTTTGTAAGAGAAGTGTCTCAAGCTCCTCCTGATGTTTGGGTTGTTGTGATTCTCTATAAGGATGGGTAATCTCTCGGATATGATTGGTCTCTGATCTATCATTGGCTCATAAGTTATCCTTGTGCTTGACTGTAGTTCTTTTTTTTCTCTTCTGATTTTCTTTCTCTGTTCATAGATACCAAGAATGTGGAGTACTGCTCCGATGTTTGGAAGAACTGGCAACCAGATATCCTGCTACCAAGTTTGTTAAGATTATGTCCACAGATTGTATCCCAGACTACCCGGATCGTAATCTTCCCACTTTGCTGGTGTACAATAATAGTGCAGTGAAAGCAAATTATGTGGGTCTGCATAGTTTTGGCCGGAGATGTACTCCCGAAGGTTGTTTAATTTACTGATGAACACTGTTATATTCACTGTCTTTAATTTAACTAGTTCATCAAATCCTGAAAATCCCTAGTTGTTCTTTTCATGCTTAGATCTCTATTATGTTATGCAAGCATAGATATCTATGAAACCGAACCCTTTTGCACATACTGTCAGTTTCTAAGATGTTATGATATCATTTTATTCTATGGACTGTTTAGATTGTCTGAACTGTAATTTTGATAGGTGCATCTTTTCTCTTAAATATCAGGTGTTGCATTAGTTCTTTGTCAGTCAGATCCTGTTCTAAATGATGGTCAGAGTGGAAGTGACACCTCCAGAGAAACAGTTATGGAAGGAGTTCGGCGGAGGCTCATAGAGAAGGTGGTAAAGGAGCACGAGGATTATGATGATGGATCATCAAGTGATTAGAATTTTAATGGCTTTCTTTTGAGTTTTTATGAGGAAGAAACGCAAATTTGTAGTTTATACTATCAGAGCAGATTTTCTTTGGTTTTGTGATATTAAGTTGCTACTTTTACAATTACTTTATTTATTTTTTCACTGTAATTGTATTAGTTGATTCTCAAAAAAAATTTGTTGAATCCCATAGTTATTCAGTCATCAAAAACTGATTTTCTGCTTGGGTAGTGAAAATGAAAAGATTAACGACTGAGATATATCCTTCTCGGCGAAGTTCTGGCTTTTGCTAATTTGACACCAAAATTGAGCATTGGATTTAGTTGCACTTGCTCAAGTTTAATAAAATGCTCAGTTTAGCAATTGTCTTGAAAGAGAGATTTATATTGTATTTCACCCCAAAAATAAAAATAAATAAATAAGAAAATATTCACTATTACTTTATTATTTTCCAAAATGTATGCTAGATTGGTAAGGAATCATTTACTGTATGCAAGTGGCCGCATTTCTCTAGCTGATCAGCCCATGTCCCCTTTTCCCATATGCTTACAGATTTGCTCAAAATGAATTCAATTTCTCTAACTGATCAAATGTTCACTAGAACTTAAAAAACCTAAAAAATCCAATTTCTAACATTCAAGACCATTTTTATGGTGGTTACATACAGGCATTAAGAATTCTTCAATCCAAGTGAGAAGCAAACAAGCTCTTCCCTTTTCCTTCTCATTCAATTCCAATACAACTTCTTTCCTACCTTTTCTTCTGTCATTTCCCAAGTCTTCACTCGGTCACTTCTGCTTCAACTTCTCTCTTTTTACCTTTTGGCTTGTCATTAGCACCCTGTTGTTGCTGCTCAGCCTTCGTCTGTGCTCAAATCGTGGCTCGTCTGGCACGTGGCTGCATTTTTCTTGCTGCTCTAGGAGGCATTACATATGGCTCAAGGGGCCGATCACCAAAAGGGTGCTTACTTCCCGCAAAAATCCTCAGCTTGCGATCTCTATCCTACATCCATAATTAACCAATGCAAGAATTTAATTCTGAACTCCAAATTTGCTATATACTTAAAATTCATTAAGCTAGTAAATTTTTGTAACCTAAAGAAACTTGCAAGATTTTTAATTATTAGCTTCAAGAAATGCAATTCAGGCTTACAACTATGGAAAAAAAAATTTTTTAAAAAAAGGCACCTAATTGCAATTTGCAATTGCCGGAAGAATCATTAATTGGGTCTAACTCAACAGTCAGCTACCCATTTATTCCAAAGGAGATGATGTCCAAGATAATGTGGGTAGATGTCATCTCCAACAATTTAAGTATCAAAATTTACCTTTTTTCTTTTGAAAAAAAATGAAAAAAAGGGCTGCTCAAATGAGATTATAAATGTTGCTTTCCTTGAATTTATCCAATAAATTTATCTAGCTATTTTATCCAATAAATATGAAGAAGTATCCCAACTATAATTTTCATGAGCTATATGAAGGTAGCAAAATATGACAGACCTCTTGACCTCCTTTCAACACAAAGTTAGGAAATCACTCAATTCTTTTGTAAGAAATCTAACAAGGGTTCTGTTATATTCTTCATGTCAATTGTATAAAGCTCCAGATTTTAATGTTGCATTCTATATTTCTGTTGCATTAGATCAAGAGTTTTGACAAGTTCCCCTTTTCATCCCTCTCATCATTATTATTATTTATGGATTTCTGCTCTATTTTAGTTTTAGATGTAAGCTACTGCGCAACCATGTAAATCTACACACCTAAATTGCACGGATACGGCTCCTGGAGGAAGAAATCGCATGTCCGATACGCCTCGGACACGCTACATGGCGTGTCGTTCACTGAAAACAAAGTCAACACCCCAGACATGGCAAGGACACATATGGGATACAACTGAGGTTGTTGAGCTATTTTTTTGGACTCATTTTTAAGCACAAATATGGTATGGTCTAATTTATCCCAATCCATTAGGTGCAGCCCAATGACCCTAACCCTAACATCTGCCTCCCTTTCCTCCTAACTTACATAGCTGTTCAATTGAAAGAAAAAAAGAAGGCACAACAGAATAAAATTGAAATCAAGAAAGAAAGAGCAATTGGAGCTGTCAATCATCTAGAGAAGATTGCCTGCTGTTTAGACCTTCAGCCGCGCCGCCTATCATCTCGCGATTCTAGCCATAGCATCATTGAGGTAAACATGGCTCTCTTCTTAGTTTTCTCAGTCTTCCTAGCTGAAATGTCATGCCATTCATCTCAATTCTTTATCATTCTTCTATGCCCCAATCCTTTGACCCATAATCACTACCTGAAATAGATTTAAGTTTTTTCTTTGTTAATTGGTTTCTTCCATAAACAAATTGAAGTTGCTGGCTCTGTTACCATTAGAATCTGAAACAAAAAACAAGAAAAAGTTTGGGAAAGTGTTGGGTTGATTGACATTCATTTATTTGTTGTATGGAGGATTTGGGGTCCTGGAATACTTCGCTTTTGGTGAACAAACCAAAGATGTAATCATTACCAACTTGGGACTTGGATTAGTGAGCAATCTGGTTCAGTTAGTGTTACATGCCAAATTTAGATGAAGGATGGATGGAAAATTAAATAGAAGCCATAGATGATAATCTAGAAGAAAAAGAAAAATCATAAAAATAAAATAAGAATACAATAAATCGATTCCATATTTAGCTCATACAGACATTTTTTTAATTAAAATCTTAAATTATTGATAATTAATTTAATTTTAGATATTAAATAAATTTACATCTTATTGATAATTCATTTGTAATTTTCTTAAATGTTAAATAAGATTGTATTTTTATTGTTAAGTATGTTTACAATTTTACATTTTTGAAACTATTGCTGTTTTTGTTTAATTGTTCTTGAAGGTTGCTAATTACTTTTTTATTTAGTTAAGAGTTGAAAAAAATATTGACCATGAGTAGTAACACTAAGCCTTTAAGTGATCAACAAAATACTTAAGATGACAATGATCCATTATGGAGGTATGTCATGAAAGCAGTGAAATTGGCTCAGGGGGTGGAAGTATTGCTTTTCAATGTAATTTCTATGGACAAACATATAGAGGGACATATTATAGAGTCAAAGCTCACTTGTTGAAAATTAAAAGGGCTGGGATCCATCTTGTAATAAAGTAACAAATGAAAATTTAGTTGAAATGCGAAGGATGATGGAGGAAGTTGAAAATAGGGTGAAATGGTCTATTCCAAAAGCAAGTCCCTTTACCTACATTAAGCACTGCAGCATCTAATTTTACGAATTCCTCTACAAGTGGTAGTGGTGCTGGTTACCATGGATTGCCAACTCCATCAATTGATCCAAAAAGGAGGAAGGGAGCTATTGGATCAATTGAGAAGGCATTCAATATGGGTGCATGTGAAATAGTTGATGGTGAGATAGCTAGGATGTTTTACACTGGGGGGTTGTCCTTTCACTTTACTCGAAATTCTTATTATGTTCGAGCCTTTAAAAGTGTAAGTCAACTTCTAGGTTATGTCCCACCAGGCTATAATGCACTAAGAACTACATTATTGTAGAAGGAGAAGAATAATATTGAAAATCTCTTAGAACTAATCAATAAGACTTGGAATGAGAAAGGAGTGAGCATTTGCAATGATGGATGGTTAGATGCTCAAAGAAGGCCACTTATTAACATCATGACAATTTCAGAAGGTGGCCCAATGTTTTTGAAAGCTGTAAACTATGACGGAAAAACAAAGGACAAACACTTTATTATTGATCTGTTGATTAGCACTATACAAGATATTGGTCTTCAAAAAGTAGTTCAAGTTATAACTGATAATGCTACAGCTTGCAAAGCAGTAGGACATATTGTGGAAGCAAAGTTTCGCCATATATTTTGGACCCCTTGTGTGGTTCATACTCTCAATCTTGCTTTAAAGAATATATGTGCACCATCAACTCACCCAAGATACGATGACATGATGGAACAATGTGGTTAGATCTCTCAGGTTTCAAGTGATGCCTCTTTCATAAAGAATTTTATTATGAATCATGCAATGAGATTGTCGATATTTAACAATCATTGTAAGTTGAAGTTACTTTCAGTGGCTGATACACGTTTTGCTTTAACTATTGTTATGCTTAAACGATTTAAGACAATAAAAAGAGGTTTAGAGCAATTAGTAATAAGTAAAGAATGAGAGATATATAAAGAAAATGATGTTGTGAAAACTAAAGAAGTAAAGGACAAAATCCTAAATGATGACTTTTGGATGGACATTGATTATATCCTTAGCTTTACAGCTCCCATATATGAGATGCTTCGATTAGCTGACACTAACAGACCTTGCCTTCATAATGTTTATGAGTGGTGGGATTCAATAATTGAAAAGGTGAAGGAAGCCATTTATAAGAAAGAAAAGAAAAATCTCACAAAAAATTCAAGGCATAATTAAGATTTATCATTCAATTATTTGAGTTTTGATTTAAAGTTCTTATTATATTTGAACTTGTATGAATTGTTTCATAATTATACTTGTAGATTTTTTGATGTTGTGAATGGAATCTTGGTGGAAAGATGGACTAAAAGCCACACACACTTATATTGCTTAGCTC
>CATIWF010020171.1:0-27406 GCA_949630135.1 Balakata baccata | reverse complement strand
ACTACATTAGCAAAACAATTATAGAAATCATAGAGTCTAGCAGTCTTGAAAAGCCTCCTAGACACAAAACAATTTGTAGTCTCGCTCATTTGTGATGATAAAATCCCACCAGAAAAAGAGTCTTTATTAAATGCAGGACATCATTATCTAGGAATTATTATGACACTGATATTTTATACCCAACTTGAAAAAAAATATGAATAGCTGCATATTTATTACGCATAACACCTAGGTTCATTGCAACGAATAATCAAATACATTGATAAAAGAACCTGCAAGCTCTAAACGATGAATTTGTAAGTTATAAATGATGAATCTAAAATCTCTAAATGATGAATCTGTAAACAATAAGTGATGCACTTAGAAGTTTTAGATGATGAATCTATAAAATCTAACTGAAGAACTTGTATGCTCTAAATGATGAACTTGTAAGATCCAAGTGATGAACTTGTAGCTTCTACATGATGAACGTATAACTTTCTACATTCTAAATGATGAAACTCTAAATTCTAAATGATAAAAATCTAACTTCTAAATGATGAACATTATGCAATAAAAGTATATGTTTCAAAAAATTCAAAAGAATTTAAAAAAAAAAGTTATTGAATTTACATATGGAGGATTGACTTACTTGGTCTAACAAAAATCAAACTCAACCTCTATATTAGTGTATTTCAACACATAATTGAACAATTCAATAAATCCCTTTCCACTTCTTAAAGACTTGATTTTTTTTTTTAAAACTCTCTCCTATCTATCGATATACAAAGCCTATGGCATGACTTTTGAAAAATTAGAGCAATTGCAGTAGACATAACAACAGATTGATATGTCATTATTATTTACAGATGTCTTATAATACCCACTAACTAAGGTCTAATAATTATACATGAATACTTGACACATATAAGGGGTAATATATGAGTTAGATTTAATGTTATAATAAAGTTATAATTAAGGTATATGTAAGATATAATTGAGGTATATTGGTCGGTTTTGGTTTCAAGAAAGGGACGAAATAAATCAATAAATATGGAAAATTAAAGTGCTATGGCCGTGACAAGGGGTGTTGCGTCTGTGACAATTGAAAACGATGGATAAACATGACTGTTTAAAGTTGGTTGCTATAGTAACTTTGCATGGCCGTGAAAGGGAACCTTATGATCGGAAAAGTTAACTATATAAAGCTTTTTCCACAATTTATAACCAATTTTCATCATCTTTTCCATCCTCAAACCCCAAACCCCTTTCACACACACTTAAGAACATCAAGGGAGTGATTCTTCATGGTTTTTGAGTGATTTAACATTAAATCAACAAAGAAAACAAGATTAAAGCAAGATTTGAAGAAATCATCATCTTTGGTGAGATTTTAGAAGAGAGAGAAAGTTAGTGCAAGAGAGCACATGTGTTCCTTACATGATCAAGGGTTGTTTCTACTTTCAAGAGGTAAGAAAATCATCTCTTTGATATAATTATGAAGTTATATTGAAAGATTGTGTTGGTTGGTATGGAAACCCTTGGAGGAGGATGAAGGGTGGTCGGATTTTGTATGTGTTTGTGATTTTTGAAGTTATTGAAAGTGAGGTACCATGATATAGAGTACAAATCATGCATTATAACTATAGTTTGGGAATTATGGGTTAGTTTTGTCATACTATTATAGACTTAGCATTTGATATATGGTATTGTTGTGATAGGACAATAAGAGGGACGAGATCAACAAGGAGAGTAGATAGCTCCTTAATTGAGTTTTTCTTAAGCTCCTAATAGAGGTTTGTATATATACACATTGTTATTTGCCCCTGAAATGTGATAATTGCATGTATAAAATGAAATATGCGCTTATATGCTGTTAAACATGCTTATTTTTGAAGTTGTATATAATGAAAGCATAACATGGCATGATCAAATGTTAGAAAGGTTAATTAGAGTATTTGAATATGTATGAATATGGTTATAAGTATAAAAATAGCAAATGTGTTATAGAGGGTAAGATGCATGTATAAAATGTGTGTTGTGAACTTAGTTTTGACCAATTTTGGGGGATTTATATGAGTTGTGATAACTTATTTGTTTCGGTGTCCAATGACCATTAATGAAGTCTATGCATGTTTAGAAAGTGTTTAGAAGTGATTTTTGACAAAATTTAGCCATAGACACAAGTTAGGATCTTTCACAACCATGTTGAATTTGTCATGACCATGACGACATTGTTCATAGCTAATGGAAAATAAAGGCAATAGCTTTTACAACCAGGTATCACGGCCAGCCCAATTTGTCATGGTCATGACAAAACTATTCACATCAATAGTGACCTATGTTTTAATGATGTTTTGGTAGGTCCAAAATATGCCAAATATGCACAAATGTCATAGTATGATGTAAAAACATATGAAAACATATTAATAAGTATAAATGTGATATATGAACATGCATGAATTATAAATAATATGATGGAAACAAAAAGAATGAGATTGAAACAAAGGGTTAATTTGTATAAATGTCCATTTCTCCATCTGAAGACTACTTTAAGATAGATGTTGCACCATAAAGGGGATAAATGATACGTATCACTACGAGGTATGAGAGGGGAACATGGTTGCTAGCCTTGGACTGGTTGCTCCTATTCCCAACACTCATATCCATTATTATACTAAGTCTTTTGACTTGAAGAGCTAGAACGAGCATACATGACACAGTGGGTATATAGGATGTATGACCCTAGACTGGGAGTGCCTACTTTATTACCCTATACAGAGAGTGAGTAGGATGACTAGCCTTGGACTAGGTGAGCCTACTTCACACCCCGTATCCGGTTAGTCCGGAAAATGAGTTTTGGGCTATATTTATCAAAGTTGCTTATTGAAAAAAAAAAATAAACATGGCATGTATGATTGATGGTAAAGAGGTTAAGGTATATAATATGAAATGAACACAAACATTATATGCATGTGATACAATATTTCTATAGCTTTCATAAACATGATATAATGTTCATAATGCCATGATGTGATATATGTTATGCCTTGTTTATATATTTACATGAGAAAATCCCAATGCTTATATGTACCACTAAGCTAGAGATAGTATAGCGTAAATTTTCCAAACGCTGGTCAAAGAGCTTGTAAATAGCAAAGTTGAAGGAAGAAAAGTCTGCTAGAGCCCATATCAAGATAAGACATTTGAGACCTGGTTTGTGAGTCTAGCTTATCATGTTTTGTATTTTGTATATCCAATGGCATGTATACTGACACAGTTATGATATATATTTTATCCATGTATGAGCCCTTTAGCCAAAAAAAAAAAAAAAAAATATATATATATATATATATATATATATGAATAGTAGTTAACCAGTATAAGAAGCAAAGATAGTGGAACTCTATATATATAATGGGATTTTTCTTGTTATTAAGTAAAATAATAGGTATAGTCTTGTTATATAGGTAGGGCATCACATGTCTCCTTTCTATACATCTTAACAATGTACAAAACAATTATACAAATGGCTCTATTCGCTTGTTTAATAAAAAACCATAACCAAATATCATATTCATATAATGGTGATTCATACCAACAAGTGGACCACAAATGATGTCATAACTATTAGTACGATATGTTGTATTGTTGGCCTAAGGAAAATTGATCTCTATTTTGATATTGAAAATCAAATTAATTGTCACTGACATGTTTATTTAAGTGTTGTTTTATAGTACACAAAGTTTCAAGAAAATTAGTTAAGGTTTCTTTGGTGAAACATTTGAAGAAATAATATGGCCTGTAAGGCACACTCGCGAGGCAAGATTCGCACTGGCAACTAAGAAAGCATAATGGCACTTTTCAAATCGAGCTTGCGAAAAAAAGACTTGGCTACCTACCGAAGAAAAAGCTCAATAGCACCTAAACAAATTATGAGAGCGATTTTTATATTCTCAAGACCATTGGAAAGAAATCAACCAGAAGATGTCACGTGTCCCCAAGACCTCAAATGGCTATTTGGAACATTCAAAGTTCCCGCTCATGAAAAAGACATCACACTCGGGAAAATTATCTTGATCGGGAAAATAATGTTGCGATCGGGAAAGGGTCGAAGCAAGATTACCCTTGAGATCCAGTAGCAAATACATACCAGGAAAATAATTTTCCCATCTAGAAAGAATAAAATTGCAATCAGGAAAAAGGAAAGCACGCTCACGAATGCTAACTGGACTAGTCGTTGAATAGTTGTTATAAAGCCGTTGCATAAAAAGACAAATCAGAGACTATCATGTGGAAAGCACCAATGGATACCTGAAGAATTGCAATTGCGAAAGGGAAAGTGCGCTCGTGTTTTTACTCTATCAGACTTCATTAATTTTTTTCATCATTAGAATGTTAGATAAAGTGTTGACACTTATTTTTAACAGCTAATTAGAAGGTAAACAATATAAATAGACTTCAAAAAGCCTTAGACCAAAGAGCACTTAATTTTAACTGTGTCAAACTATTGCAAATTTATTTCCCAACTTATTATGTAAAAAGGTTGAAGTGTTAGCCTTAAACACTTGGAAATAGGTTGTAAGAGTGAAGTTAGTGACAAAACTCTTATTTGGGTTATGTGTGAGCTTGTTCAAAATATAATAAATTGGTTGTTATCTAAGCCATCAAAACGCAAGGGATTTGCTAGAAAACTCTCTTGTATCTTTAGTTGAGATAGTAGAACTCCCAATTGCAGTTAGGGGATTTGTTAACACCTAAACCTCTATAAATCTTGTATGTCCCTTCTCATTTACTCTCTTACATTCCGCATTTCTTTTTGCTTTTTGCTCAAATTCTTAAAAAAAATCATTAGTCGAAAATTTCTATTTATCATAAATTCAATCCCCTCTTTTTGGTACACCATCTTTCTAATATTTAGTACAAGAGCTTTGGTCTCTCTAGTCAAAGCTTAAGTGCGACAGAAAAGATCAAGATGGTAAATGGTAAATTTAGTAATCTTTTTCCTATTTTTGATGGTGTAACTTTGCTCAATGGAAATTCCAAAATCGAGCTCTTTATAGATAATAAAGAAGATGGCCTCAAAGTGATGCATTATCGAAGTGCTTCTAGTATTTGGAGAATCTTGGAGAATTTCTATGAAGTAAGCAAGTTAAGTCCAAGAGGATTCGATTGCTCATGTCCGAATATGAGCTCTTCAAAAAGAAGTCCTTTGAATCTATAACCGACATGACCAACTAGCTTCTCACTATCATCAATAACTTAAGAAAAGTTGGAAAGCACCTTGAGCTTGAAGACATCAATAATAAGATTTTAAGAAGTCTTCCAATCAAGGAGTATGGGTCAAGAGTCACCGCCATTAAGGAAGCTAATGAAGATTTGAGCACAATGTCCACTAATGTGCTCATTGGCAAGCTTCTCACATATGAGAAGGCTATGGCAAAAGACAAGGAGACGAGCTTCAAAAGGAGAAGGCGACTATTGTTTTTAAAGCTTTAACTTCAAAATATTATGAAGATGAAAGCTCTAGCTAAGAGGAAAGGAGTGAAAAAGATAGTGATGAAGAGATTGCCAACTTTATAAGAAGACTAAAGCTTAAAGAGAAGAAAATGTATGACAATAACTCTAATTAATCCTCTAAGTACTCAAGACACAACAGGAGTTCCTACATGAAGCAAAGAAGGCAGGAGCTCTCAAATGTTAAAGCTCCTCAAGTGAAGGAGAACTTGTTGCCATTTGCTTCATGGCTATATAAGAGGACTTCAATAAAGGTATGTTTTACATCTCAATCTCACAATAATTTGATTGAGGTCGTGAACCTTGAAATTGAGAAATTTAAAAAGAAAAGTGTCTTTCATAAAAATAAGTATTTAAATTTGAAAAATGATTTTGATGAGTTAGAAAAGATTGTTTTAGAGCTTAAAACCTTTAGCGAATCTCTTAGGAGATCATTAGATGATCATTCATCAAAGCCTTCAACCTCTTCTTTGCTTAAAAAAAATAATATTTTGAAAAATGAGGTTGAAGAGATTAGAAACTCAATTTCAAAATTTCACAAGGAATGAAAATTTGGATACACTTATTGTATCTCAAAAACTTCCCCTAGTGAGACATGGTCTAAGCTTTAATCAAACTTCAACATCATCTCTACCTAGCTCAATATTTGTAAGGCTAGTACACACAAACCTCATCCATTCAGGCAATTGGCTCTAAAGTCAAAGGCAAGGCACATACTAAAGCCACTACTCAAAAGAGAAGTAGTAAGAGCTCACATGGTTCAAGAGAGAAATATCAAAAGACCAACCATGCCTTCATTTATAAAAGGCATGCACTAAGGTTTCACACAACACGCAACATTGGGATTGCTCATATTGTCATTATTTGCATGTTGTTAAACTTAAACCTTATGCAAACTAGCAAAATAAGTTTAAGTCTAAACAATGCCGCTATTGCATGAGATTTGGGCACATTAATACACATTGATTTGTTAGGAAGACTCATTGGGAACCTTCCAAGACTAACCTCAATAGACCTAAATTTAAATGGGTACCAAAGATTGTTTGATCTCTTTTGTAGGTTGCCTATACATGGTTAAAGGCATGTGATCATCAAAGTATCCTCTTTCAAGTGATCAAAACCATGGAACTCAAAAATTAGCATAAAGTGAGGTGGAGCTAATTAAAAGAATTGATCACATGAGAAAGTAATGCTATATGAAAAGTGCCTCAAGTTAATGGAACAATCGATAAGCTTTCTTAAACTTTAGCTTTTATGCTTTAGAATGCATGCTTATTTTACTTTATGTGAATTGATTGATATGTTGATATGATTGATATATTTGATTACGTATATGACAAGTTTGACTGATTAGGTTCTCGAAGTTATATTTTATATTTTTCAAGACTTAATTGACCAAATGTATTTTATATGATTCTACTTGAAGCATAGTAACTCATAGCATTCATTCACATTTTGGTTTAAAGATGTTTTTCAAAAGTGTATGTAATTCACAATCGCGATTACGACCTCATGCTCATGAATTACTCAAGTTTATGACAAAATCCTATTTTGACATTTTTCGCAATAGCAATTTTATCTTCTTAATCGTGCTTTTTAAATATCTTTTGACCATTGCATCTCTTCAGTTTTGTGATAGCAATTTTACTTTCACCCTTGTAATTTTCAAATTTTATAGTCATGGACAATTAAGAAAAATCGCGCTAGTAAAATTCATATTGCAATCGCGAAATGTGCGATTCCATAATTTTTTTACCATTTTTTCTGCATTAATTTCGGCATTCAATCGTTTTGTTACCGTTAGAGACACCTTTTGATGTCTATGTAAGGTGATTTTCAGTCACTTTCATGCACTTAGACACATCCTTGGAATACAAACTCTTTATTTCTCAAAAAATCTTTCTCTTTCATGTTTTTGGTCATCTCTTCTTCTTCAATGGCAACTTGTGCTTCTACTTCACAACAACTTGGTGCAGCTCCTCAACCCCCTACTATGGAGTAAATTCTTGCTAAATTTTCACAAAAAGACAGGGCTAGGTATGAGATTTTGAAGGAAAAAAAAAGATTTTGCCCTATAAATTGCCATCAATCCCCACTTTGAGAAAGTTGGGACTATGGATCGAATTTGAGGAGACAATAGACAAGGTTGGATGGAGGGATTTCATGTGACCTAGGATGTAACATTCTCGATCATCCATACATGTATTATCACATGCATCTCATTTGGACATATTTATTTTATAAATGTCTGTCACATGAAACACATGCATACGTAGGGATTTTGGCGTGAACGTATTTACGAGATAGACTTGACACGGGTCGGTTTATCGCAATATGACCAAATCGTACGTGTCTAGTTATAATTTAAATAAGGACACAAGATATTGAAAGTGAAATTAAATAAATGATTACTTGTGAATAAAGGAAATTTAGCATAGTTATATTAAAGAAGACAATTTGACTAGTTAGTATTTTGGCACTAAGTACTTGTAATTATGTAGAGAAAATAATAATAATAATAATAAATTTAATTAATTATTATTTATTTAAATTATTTAAAAATAATATCAGAAAAAGTAAAAAAAAAAAAAAGGAAAAAGCAAAAGTGAGTCGGTTAAAGAGGGCCTTAAGCTGCCTTCTTTCCCATTTCTTGCTTTTTCATCTGCTTCTTCATTTTCATCTGGTTCCAAAATTTAGCTAAGACCTATACCTATAATTGTCATGTTTTGACCATTTACAAATTATGTCTATAAGGAGCTCAAAATTGGCATACAACTGACTGGACCTGCCCAGGACACTAAGCAGGTAGCTCAAATATGGATCAGGCATGACTCTCTTGCCTATAACTCAACATCCACCCATAATCTGGCCCTAAAATTTTATATACAACTAGATAACACATATATCTACAACTTTCGACTAATCTTCAGATGGTCTTTTTCCTTGGTCTTGTTGCTGGAGAAATTTGAGAGAAAGAAGGGAATGAAGATGGACACAATTCTGGCTAAAAACAAGGGTGAGGCAGCCCTATTTGTTGGTGTAAACCGACTTTGAGGTTTTTCTATAACTAAAATGTAATGCATATCATAATGCATGTGGGAAAGTCGAGAATGTTATAGATTAAACAAAGGTTTTTAGTGTTCTAATCAAGAACACGACCTTGAGCAGGTAGGACAAATTAGAGGCCAATTTCCTCCTACTAATTCTCTTTTTTTCTACACAAATCAGTAAGTGTTCATATTCTACAAGTTTTTTATCATTTGGTTTTATAATATAAAGGATTAATTGGGTTTTCTTGGATTAATTTAAGATTAGGGTTTCGACTTTGATACCCCTTTTAGAAGGGAGCATGTTTGCACCATTTTTGATCGATTGGTGTGTATTATTTGTGTTAAGGAACAATACGGAAGGTGGAAATGAACCGCCTAGATGAGAGGGAACAATAAAGTGAGGGTTTTCTGCTCCATTTTCAAGATTTGTCCATATAATCATATTTATTCGATTACTATTTGTGTGATTGATGTTGAATGAATACTTTGGGTTCCATGTTGTTGTGACATGACATTTATTGATTTGATGGATTAAAGATCAGTTATATGTGATTAAGGCACGATTTGTTCATTAATGTCATATTAGTTTGAAAGAAGCATGAATATGTGTTATGACATGTTAAGAATGATGTTCTAGACTATATATATAGTATATGGTATTTCTGCTAAAGAGTTTGTAGTTTTTGTATTGAAAGAATTGAAGTTTGGCATGTAAAAATAGGAAATTTTATATACTGGTGTCATGGCTTTTACAAACGCGAAAGGAGTTTCATGCTCATGAAAGGCCTGATACAGCCTTGATCCATGATGGGGCAAAGCTATGGGCACGCGAGCTGGCATGCCATAGCACGCCGCATCATACCATAATATTGTAGGGCACGTCCATGGCACACCCAACACACTTGTGTAAGGTATTGAACATGGAGTTAATGAAATATATGCCTTATATGTTATGATATGACATAAAGAATATGAATACATATATTATGACTTATGGATGACTCTATATGAGTTGAGAATTATTAATTACTATGAAAATGGTATTTAATAAGATGATA
The DNA here is from genome assembly GCA_949630135.1 of Balakata baccata. Lineage (NCBI taxonomy): Eukaryota > Viridiplantae > Streptophyta > Magnoliopsida > Malpighiales > Euphorbiaceae > Balakata > Balakata baccata. The sequence goes on along the minus strand of CATIWF010020171.1, from coordinate 17,802 downwards.
TGTTATGTTATTCATGTCAGCAATGCTATATCATAGTATCTAAATATGATTCAAGTGATACAATTTACACAATTAAAGGGAAAATAGAAATGACCATAATACCCTTAGTCGTACTAGGATTAACTCTAGGATATATGGCATGTCATTCAAGGTTAATTACGGTTCAATAGGTTTATTATCTAACATGGTATTCAAGCAAGATGGCCTAAGCTCCGAGAGTGCACTTGACTCATATTTGCTAGCAACTATTATTTTATCAATTAAGTTGGCCCAAGCTCAAAGAGCACACTTAGCTTGATCACGATTATAAACAGTTATAGATAGGTGAATAGGGAGGTCCAAGCTCGAAGAGTGCTCCTATTCACGACTGGTATTCGATAGTATGAGCATTGAGTAATTGAGCGATAATTTTATATAAACGATTAAGAACTGTATTACATTTTATATGAATACAGGAATTGGCTTCTGCTAATTAAGTACACTATTGTCCTTACTTAAAGGAACTGTTTGGCATGATCACATGAACTTGATTGAAATAATTTGGAATTTTATAGATATGTATTATACCATGATTTGTATAATACGCATGAAAGAATTTATGACTATATATACCATTAAGTTTTTGATAGCTTACATATAGATTTTCCTACATGTAGGTCTGTATCCGTAGAGGTGGTTGACACGGAAAGCCTAAGCCAGTCAGAGTACTTTAGATTCAGAGTCAGCTTTCCATATTTACATGCATTTTGTTTATATGATCATACATTGGGTTATTTTGGATATTATGTTAAGATTATGGATTTAATCTTTATCATTTACTATTGTTTATTGGATAATAAAAGGTTGCAATAAGTTGGGCGTGTTTAGCTGTGGATTTAGGTTTTACAGTTACAGTTAATAAGCATGGATGCATGATTCAATTAAACGATTACATGTTGTTTATGGATGGATATGATATGAAAGAGTTAAATAGTATGTTTAATTGGCAAAGGAATAATAATTGGATAATAGTTTAGTAATTAAGTTAACAGTCAATAGGTGGTTAACACTCCCTTATATAGTAGGTTTCGCCAGCTATATGAGACGGTATTATTGGAATGTCTTTACTGCGAGATTTAATAATTGTCATTATAATAAGACTCTGTTTTCTAAATTAGAGGGAGAGAACAAGAAATTAGAGAAACAAATTATTTGGAATGAGTCATCATTAAATCATCTTGATCCTTATACAAAACAATGTGAATTAGAAGTTTAAAGGATTATTCATTTGCAAAATATAGCAAACTAATTGCTTTATGCACTTTGTGATCCAAAAAGAGCTATGAGATTGATGTCCCAATATGACAACATATTGATATTATAGCAAATGTGTAAAGTCCGTTAGTTTAGATCCTATGTTGTACTGTGTTCTAGTACGGACACGCCGAACTGACCAGAATTTAAATTCAACATAAAAATAATAATAAGTAAAAACAGGAAGCTTAATTTGGAGTTTAATTAAAAGAATTGGAAGTTTAGGATTTTATAGGAGGAAAATGAAATTAAATTAGGAAGATTAAAGTGGAGTAGATAAAGAAATTTGATAGAAGAAGAATTAATAGGAAAAAATAATGGAGGATGTAATTAGTGGAAAATTATGTAGTATGATACTTGAATTGTGAAGAAAAAAAAATTATTTATAGAATAATTTGAAAAGAATAAAAAGTTTTGGATTTTATTAGAAAAAGGAAGAAAGAGGAAGACAAAAAAAAAAAGGAAGAAAGAAAGAACTCATTTAATGAGAAGGAAAAGAAAGAAATAAACCCATTTTAGCATCATCTTCTTCTTCTTCTTCTTCTTCTTCCACTCCTCTCTCTTCTATCTCCCATTTTTACCATTTTTGCTCCATCTAAGCTTAGATTAAAGAAAGAAAATACTAGGAATTGAAGAATAACCACCAAAAGAGTGTAAAAGTGTGACAAAGGAAGAAGGAAAAAAAAAAAAAAAGAGATGGGAGGGGGCTGTTTCGGTTAGCCATAAATCCCTCTTCAGGTGAGTTTCTTTATCCTCTTTTCATGCTTATTCCTTTCATTTGTGACTTATAATGATGATGGATACAAGTGGAATTGTTGGATAAAAATTATTTAAAGTAATATGAGCTAGGGTTTGTGATGTTAATGATTTTTGGGAAAAAATTGTGATTAAATCATTAATTGATTATAATTAGTATTTTTATATGATTAAAACCTAAAGGATTATGTCTAAAAGAAAAGAAGAAGGTGCTGCCTAAGTGAAGGAGAATTGGGGCAAAAAAAATTGACCAAAGGAAGAGATAATTAGTGTTAAAAAGAGTGTGATTAGAGTGTTAATTTGGAGAATTATGTTGGGACATAAAAGATTTATCTTGGACAGCTTTGGTTTAATAAAAATGGAGTTTAATCATAGTAAGTTTTGACTAAATTAAGGTAGAAAGCATGTTAGAAGTATTAATGTTTTATATATGGTTGAAAACCCTTGAAGATGATGATAGAAAATGAGATATTGTTTGATTGTTGTTTAGGACAATCAAGTGCATTGAAGGGCAACCTTCAAGAGGTTGATAAAGACAAGGAGAAAGCCACTTAGAGAAGGTGGAAAAGTGAAGAAAAGTGAGGGTTGGAGATTGTTAAGGTATGTGCTTCTATGGCAAAAATTTAATATGACAACTTGCTTTAATTTTTTATGAATGCAAGAATTCAATAGTATTCTTTGCTGAAAAATATTTCTTGAGCAGTCAGTATGTACATATATGTATCTTAGGTTATAGAACTTGTTTTTGTGTGATCTTTATTGGGTTTGAAAGTTGACATTTAAAGCTAAAACTTTCATGAAGGTCATGGAATTTAATTTTGGATGTAGCTATGCTTAATTGGATAACAAAGTATGATATGGAAATTGTTCAGAAAATTCTAGGTAGGAATTTAAGTGAACAGCCTGCATAAAAATGAGAATAACTCACTCATTTAAGCTCCGAATTTAGTGATTCCAATTGCTAATGAAAGCTAACATCTTAAGCTATAAATTCTAGAAGACCATTTCATTAAATTCGGAATATAACAGGGCAGAAAATTTAGTAGAATTCATGACCTGAATTCTGTCCAGAGTAAAGCAGTGTATTTGATGTGTTAACATGTGATGGTTTAATGGGTTTAATTAAAATAGTGGATATGTTTCTTATTTTGAATGAATAGATAATTCAATGTGCTATCAAACCTACATGAATGGTATGGAAACACGATTGTAATATATATATATATATATATATATATATATGGTGACATGGTATGTGATTATAAATGGGTTGTGATATTGAAAAGAGAAAGACATTTAGAATTAAGAAAATAAATTAAGCATGAATAAAATTAATTATAAAGCCCTAATACACTTGGCCTAGAACTAGATCAATAGATAAATTGGCATGCCAATAGGGGGTGTAAATGAGGTAAGTGCTAGAAAGCAACGAGTTAATTATATTATGTAGGCACTAATTTGTGTCGAGTTGATTATATTACATAGGCACTATATTGTGCCGAGTTTATCATATTTTATGTAGGCGCTATGCGCTGAGTTATTTTTCATATTTTATATAGGTGTCAAGTTGATGCCTGAAGGCATATAAATCCTTTTATCTTGTTAATTAGTTCGTGACTCAGGTGTACAGGGCATGAAATAAAAAAGAATAAAATAAAGGAAGGTAAACAAAGAAAAACAAAAACATAAAATGACAAATAAGATATCTATTTCTCGTTCTATTGGTTCATATAATTTTCTTTGGATTTTTGCATTATTTATTATGTTGAACTGATGTTATATATATATATATATATATATATATATATATATATATATATATATATATATATATATATATATATAAAACTTATTGTATGCATATTAAATTTTTGTTATTGAAAACACCACTAAGCTAGTAGCTTAAGTATAAGGGAAAAGTATAGATAAAGTCAGTAGTTGTCAGAAGAAGGTGAACCTCATAATCGATAGCAGCATAGAAGCCCTTTTTACAGTGGGTATAAATATGTTTGTAAAATAATTAAGTTTAAATTCTCATGCTACATGATGTTGTATTTTTTTGTATTTTGGGGTTGTAAATAAAGTAGTTTAAAGTATATTACTGTATATAATCCTTTTGGATTTAGTAGTAGGTTGCTGGTATTATTTCCTTGAAATTTTAAGGACGTAATTATCTTGATGGTAAATGAGTAGAAATTAAAAAACTATATATATTTAAAAGAAATAGAAGAAATTTCTGGATTAAATAATTATGGCCTCTAGTTTATTTAACTATGACTATTAATATTTTATTAAACAGTCTAAGTATGGAAGTAAATGTAGGGTATCATTCTCTTATTTTGTTATTAATAGTAGGGTAAGTCGGTGTTACAAAATGAGTCTAAGGTACGCCAAAAGCGCGGTAAGCCATCCAGCTTTAAGGATAAAAAACCAAGAAAATGTTATAAAATTAAAAAAAAAAAGTGACAATTCGAAAACTATTGATACTCCTCGAGAGCCTATAACAAAAGACATATAAGAGCAAGTAACCTTAGAAGAGATTAAGTACTTGAAAATGATGAAAGTAATGAGATCTCAATCAACTGTGTCACTTCATGAAAGAGATAAAACCGAAGTGAAATTGTTGTTGACAATGTATTTGCATATCTAATAGCATTTGATAAAGGAAGTCCAACAATGTTATATAAAGATAATGTTGCTCGTATTGTATAACTCAAAAGAGAATACATTAAAAGAGATAGAATCAAGTATACTTTGCCAAAGTTTTTTTTCACACATAAGGTTCAGAAGCAAGTATTAGATATTTATCAAATTCGATTTATTGATAATTTGACAAATTTGCTTACAAAAATACTTCCTACAACAATATTTGAAAAGTTGATGAAAAAATTGGCATACGCCGATTAAGAGATCTTTGTTAGAAGTCATGTTTTATAAGCAAGAGATTTTGTCCCATTAGGTTTTTTTGATAAAATTTTTAATGAGGCAATGTTATAGCACTAGTTTCTACATGATTAATATACTATTTTTCTTTCATTAAAATTTTTACCATATGTTTTTTTTAGTAAGATTTTAACAAGACATATTATGTATAATAGACATATAGAGGGAGTGTTATATGATAATATTAAAATATTTTACTAATATTGCATGTCTATCATTGTAAGCTTAAGAGATTATAAGTCCCCTCTATTTAATTTTACAACATAAAAAGGAAATTATATTATTTATTAAAGAAATGAATAAATTATAGTATGAAAAACAATTACTTCGTTTTGAACTATTTAATAAATTAATTCTTTTTTGAAAATCTTTTTTTATACTTTAACATATATATATATATATATATAACTTTCTTAAATTGTTTATTAATATAACATTTAAATTTATTTTATTTAACTTTTTCATTTCAAATTATTTTATTTAATTTTTAAATTATTTAATTATATTTAATTTTACTTAAATCATAAGAGGGTAGTGTAGCGTGGATTTACTACTTGTTTAATTATATATCAGAAAATAAAATATTTAATTATATAAAAATCAAATTAAAAAATTTATGGTTAAAATAAAAAAAAAAAATTTTTTTTAAAATCACAAGTGACATGACGATGGATCTAAAGAAAAATTTTCAAATCATCTGAAAGCCGTTTGTTTTTAATAAAATGGAGTTAAACTGAAAGATTTTGTAACATCAGAGGTAAAATTGTTATGAAAAAATGTTGAATACTAACTTTAAATTTGGATAGAAAATTGGAGATTTTTTTCCGTAGTTACCCTAATATAATATACTGTAATCATAAACTATATAAATCGTAAATTCAATATCTCAAAAATTATTTGTAATATAAAATTACCTTAACTTTTATTTTATAACTAAAGTAATTTTTGAAATACTGAATTATTACAATTTATATAAGAATACTGTCAGTATAATTCACCTAAATCATGAAAGACTACTTGCCCCAAGAGGAGTCATTCATCTTTTCAGCTATGACTGAGCAAAATTCAATTTTAATTTCTTAAAGTTCAATATCAAATTGTCAATCCTGGCGTGCTTCTGTAGGATTAATAAGACTATCAGATCATATGCACATAGGCATTAGACTCTCCAAATCTCTCCATTGTTTCTTGCAAAGGCATATATCAAAGGAAATAAAACATTTAGAAATAATCAAATCAGAAAATATTATCTTATGACTACGTTTAATAATGGTACTGATTTAATGATTATTATTGTGAGATTTCCACTTCAAATCTCTAATATATAAAAAAATAATAATAATTGTTTAAGCCAAATGTCCAAATGTGGCCTACTCCTTCCAACTCTTGCGGGGAAATATTCAACCGCAAAGCTACAACTTGTGCAAAAACAGAATCTTTTACTCAGAGATACCACTAAAGTTTTTGTTGTATTATTTAATTGAAATGCTGACTACCTACTCTCTTATTTCTTTGTTGGTTTCTTTTTCTGCATTTCTTATTAAGAGTCTTAACTTAAGGAAGAAAAATTCCAACTCAACAATCTACAGTCTCTGAGGTCCTTAATCCTATTATCCGATCTCTCACCAGTACACACAGAGGACCAAGAAAGTAGGGAAAAATGAATACCCTTTTAATCATTTTTATGTTACTTATTCCCATCTTCCTTCTCTTCACCAAGAGAACAAGTTCATCAAAGAAACTTCCTCCAGGCTCTCTTGGATTTCCCATTATAGGCCACAGTATTAGCCTTCTACGAAACATGAGAGCCAACACTGCAGAAAAGTGGCTTCAACAAAGAATTCAAAAATATGGTCCTATATCCAAGCTAAGTCTCTTTGGCAAACCAACTGTTTTCGTATATGGTCAGGCTGCAAACAAATGTGTTCACCAGCGACAGCAGCAGTCTGGGTAACAGTCAAACACAGTCTGTTAAGGCGATTTTAGGTCATCGATGCATATTGGAACTAAGTGGCCAAGATCATAAGCGTGTCAGGGATGCTCTGATGTCCTTTTTGAAGCCTGAATCATTGAAGCAATATGTGGAAAAAATAGACGAGGAAATCAGGCTGCATATTCAGAATTACTGGCAAGGCCAGCAGGAGGTCACGGTATGTTAATTAGCCACACAATTGCATAGCCAATGGCTGAAAATAAAATTACTGATAGTATGAGTATAGTCCTGGCATTGTGATAATATTGTTTTTGTGACTTTCTAGTCACAGGTTAGGTCCCGGAAACAGCATCTCTGCATAGGGCCTTTTCCTATAAAGGCAATTTAGAGTGAAATGAAAAAATATTTTCCTTTTAGGGTAGTCAACGGTCAAAAACTAGTTGATTGTTGTTCGCCAATTAGGAATGAGGACAGTGTTGTCTCCTTCTTCAACCAGCGGATAGCTGTAGTTACTCACCCTCTCTATAATTTTTTTTATATTGTTTTGTAAAAGCAAACATTTCCTGAAAACTCCATAATTATTAAACTTCAATTAATACAAAATGACAAAATAAAGCAGCTTAATTCTTTTTCACATGCACTCACTTAACTAATTCAATTAGCGGACAACTTGTGTCTGCTTTTAGAAGAAGCAGACTGTTTTTCTTTTCGCCATGTCATAATATTTCACCTTCAGACAAGAACAACTTTCCAAAACATCCTAATATGAAATTTAGTTTGTCAAAAGATCCTAAAAAGGGAAAAAGTCCCTCTGCATAAAGCAGGGAAAGCTGATGACTCTGAAAATGTCTTTTCAGCTCTTGGAAGTGGCAGACTTGTGCAATCTTACATAGTCCAATTTCGCTAGATGATTTTGCTCTTGATTAAGACATTAAAACTCAACTTTTCTTTTCTCGGATTGCTGATAGGTCTTGCCCTTAATGAAGACACTGACATTCAACATAATATGCTCTCTTCTATTTGGGGTTGAGCGGGGCACTTGAAGAGGTAAACTCGTGGATTGGTCCCAAGAAATGATATTAGGAATGTGGTTAATCCCAATCAAGCTTTCACACGGTACAACTGCAGCCTCCAAGCAAGCGAAAAAGTTCGAAACATGTTGAAGGACCTCATAAGCGAAAAGAGGACGGAACTTGAGAAGGGTGCTAATCCGCACCAAGACCTCATCACGCGCCTACTTAGTATCCACAATGAAAAAAATGAAGCAGCAATAACTGAGAAGGAGATTGTGGACAACATTATGCTTGTTATGACTGCGGGGCATGACACTTCATCGGTTCTGCTCACTTTCTTGATACGGCTTTTCGCTAATGAACCTTCTATTCATGTAGCTGTTCTTCAAGGTAGATAGCTCCAAAAATGTAGTTTCATTATCAATCAATACATAACACTGAAATGCTTTGTTCTATGAACTTGGATTGCAGAACAGGAAGAGATAGCTAAGAGCAAGAGTAAGGGAGAGTTTTTAACCCGGGAAGACCTTGCCAAGATGAAGTATACATGGAGAGTGGCAATGGAGACCATGAGAATGTTCCCTCCTATCTTTGGTGGCTTCAGGATAGCTGTCAAAGATATACACTCCGATGGTTATCATATTCCTGAAGGGTGGCAAGTGAGTGAAAACCTCACTCTTCTTTTAAACCATATCATCTATAACGTTGTGCTAAATTAGCTTATGACTATCTATGTTAACTAGATATTCTGGGTCACCAGCATGACACAAATGGACAATAGCATATTCCAGGAGCCACTCAAGTTCGATCCAGCCAGATTCGAGAATCCAGTTCCTCCTTACTGCTATGTTCCATTTGGAGGGGGGCCTCGGATATGCCCAGGATACGAGTTCGCCAGGATTGAAACTTTAGTTACAATACATTATCTGGTCACTCAATTTACATGGAAGATGATCGCTGATAACTTTTTCAGTAGGGATCCAATGCCAGTTCCAACGGAAGGATTGCCCATCAAAATCATGCCTAGGCCGTGCACATTATAAATATCCTAGCTATATCATCAAAGGTATTGGCTTCACTAGGGAAGCCCTTAACAAAATGATGTAATATCTAGACCTTATGATCAGTAATCACTAAGCACTATATGATGCTTATTTCAGAGATTGTAACTAGTCACTGCTTGTAATAATTGGATGAGGGGGTATGTCGTGTGTGATGTGAAAATTAAAGCTTAGATACTTGCAAATGCACACCATAGTATGCATCAAAACTGTTGCCTAAATTGAAAACCTTACATAGAAAGACAAAATATAGATGCAACTTTGGGAACAACCACAAAGTTAAAACTTACAGCAGGATTTTCTTACAAACAAACAAAAATGTAGCCGCTAACTCTAGACCTGTTCAGCTTTACAGGTAATGGTCCAATCTTGTAAAAGAAATAAAATGAAAGCCTAATTCTGTCTTGCCACAGTATTCTCTAATTCTACACTATCATTGCCATATTTACATCCCAAATCAGCAGATTTTTTGCTTTTGAAAGCTTCCGTATGTTGTATCCAGGAACAGAAATGAGTACATTGAGAGCCTCCAGTGACATAACAACATGATATAATTGTTTAGCAGTTCTGTGGTCTAGAGTATTTTGGGGGCAGTGATGGGCACCTTTCATTCATATGGGGATAAGGATCCATGGTATTATATCCTGGTAGCTCCATTCTATACTTGCCCCCAATCTGACAAAATGGGAGCTTCACATTGTCCCCATCATTGCACCACTTTGGGAGATGACTTGAGTTGTTCTCAAAAAACCTTAGTGAGTAAGCATCTTTAATCTGCACTTCAGAAAATCACATATTAATATGTATTATGTAAATTAGCTTGAAGTAACATGGATCACAAATTAAGAACAATTAATCACTTTGTTGGACAGACATAACTGCTGAAAATTCAAATGTTTTCTTCAAAGTAGTAATTTGGTTATCTCAATCCAAATTCATAAGGATGAAGTTAAAACATCATCCATCTAGTTCACAGTAGCACTCCTTCGAAACAAAGAAGTATGCAAGTCTAAACATTCAGATATTCTGTTCATGAAACAAAAAAGAGCATCCTCAGTGCAGAATTCTCTCTGCTTTGCAAGCATTAGGAGAGGATCATCCATTATTCAGAGACTCCCCCTTGCTTTGCTGAAGATAAGTTGTTTCCATGACTTGTACAATGTAACATTTAATCACAAAGGAGAGAGGTTACAAACACATCAAGGCACATCCCACAATTTTGCACACCACCTAAGTAGACTTGCAAGCTAGAAATCAGGCTGAATAATTGCAAAAAATAAATAAATAAATAAAATAAACTTCTATTATGTTTTCCTTTTTTTGTACGTAAGAGGATTCATTAAAAGCTAACATGTGTGTGAGTATATTACACCCATTTATTGACTAAGGAAATACACAAAAAAACAAAGTATAATTTCTTTATTCAGAGCCAAAAAAAAAAAGAAGAAGAGAGAGAGAGAGAGAGAAAGAGATCAAAATTTAAAGACTAACCGTAAACTCAGTCACTTGTATAGAGCTGGCAATTGGGTCAAAGAGCCCTGCTTCCTTGTACAATTCAAGAACAAATGCAATACAAGAAGTAGACTTCCCATCAGAATATAGCCAATTATCCTGTTCAGGAATTGTCAACAGTTCGCCAAAGGATGACCCACGCCTTTCAATTTCTACTAAGATATCAGAAAGATTAAGACCCTGGATGAAGCTCAAAGATTAAATCAGTTGCTGAAAAAAAAATTAATAAGACGATGCCACTTTATGATGATATGCACAAACAACATGACTTCAAAGAAAATTGTTAAAGACACATGCATGCACAATTAACAAACTGATCCAACATTGCAGAGCTCAGCATCTAATCATATTAGATCCTTTCAAAATTTGACATGGTCAAGAACAAATTTATAGCATATGGATGTGGCTGAAGATTTAACAGCTTAGAATAATTAACTGTCAAACTGATGTATCTTTTGGGAAATTCGTTAATATTTCCAATTAATAATAAGTAACATATACGCACTTGATCTCATTCACTCTGAGAAACCATCACAACATATTACTTTCCTTATATCATCTATCATCTTGTGGAGAAAAAAAAAAACAAAGAAAGAAAATCAGTTGAAAAACTAAAGCAATTAAAAAGAAAATTTTTCCAATGGATAACAACTCTGTTAAAACACCTGAGTCCCAAGTCGCTTGTTCAAGGCTTCATTCCACATGTTGGCTGCATATGCCGGTTGTATTTGGCTCCAAACTGTCATAACAGATGCAACCTGTAGCGCCACAGGCCAACAGTAAGAACCTAGGAAATACTGCAAATCTCTTAACTTGCATACGAGGAAGCTTCACTCCAACAAGCAACGCTATTTTCAGAAACTTAATGAAATTTCTTTTGATTAATGGCACCAATTCAATTTAGATAAATGGCATCTTAACAATACTCAAATCCTTTGATACAACAAACATAGTATGAAAGCAAATTGCAAAATCCACTTCCCAAAATATTGAAAGAGAGCTTATTTCCATTGCAATCCAATGAAATTTGCCTAAGAAGGTTGCAGAATGCCAAAAATAACTCAAACTTTGCCAAGAAGGTTTATCATTAGAAAACATAGCTAGCAAGTTAATGAGCTAAAGTTGACACCATTTCACCAGCATAAAAAGTTAATGCCATTGTTTCATAATGTCTCCTCTATAGCTACAACATAAGACACCAGCAGAAGCAACACAATGAATAAAATGCAAAGCAACTTTCCAAATTGAATATGCAAGTTGATACACACATAAAATGGAAATCAAACCCTAATTGTGCAAACCAAATTACAAGATAGAAATAAAAGATAATAAAAAAGGCAGCTGAAAACTAGACCTGAAAACCACAATGTATTCAAATGGGAATAATTTCAATACCAGATGAGCATCCAAAGGGGGTGGATAGTTCCCATCTATAGTGTCTATCCAGCTAAAAATCATGTTATGGTATCCATAAGGTTGGCCATTCATACTCAAAGCATAATCCCATGCAGCAGTCTCATTAAACTTGGCTCGCACATCAGGATGCAGAGGGAGCAACGCAATATGTGGATTAGAGTCATCCTTTGTCAGTTCAAATTCCCACCATTCATCCCATGGTAGCACAGCAATAGTATCTTCTCCCTACAACCAAAAATTGAAGTACTATATAGTCCAATCAAAATAACCCTTAAATGGATTGATGAATCCTAATTTACCATGTAGCTGCCACTTAATCCAGGAAACCATGTCCACTTGGATTTCCAAAGGGCAAATATGAAGTTGTAGCCATTGTCTAGTATAAATAGAAGCAAAATAAAGTCTCCTCATGGAGGCAGAAACTGATAGTTGAGCATGTTATCTTTATAAAACGGGAAAAGGTTTCTTTTATCCTCCTTCATTGGATGAGAATGCCATAAGGCTATCTTGAATAGGATTAGGATCATAATTCACATGTAATGTCCACAGATTATGATTGAGAGAAATTTAAAATATCTAGCACTAACATTACAAGAAAAGATTGACATCAACGTAAACCAAAGGGAATAAGAAATTTGTCATTTAGAGTGATAATAAGGGGTACCGTCGATAAAAAATTTTCATAATATTGCAGTATTATGCCACATGTTAGAAACCCCTACCGTTACCTGTTCATTTTCATGTCCTGATTCACCAACCCACAATTTCCCTTTGGAATCCCTTAAGCAAACAGCAGTGTGACCAGCATAAGCTCCACTGACCCATTTCTCCAATGTCTCAAAACCACCCCACCTCCCACGTATTTTTGAAATTGCAAGGAAATCTCCAGAGTGAATATCATCAACACTGATGTTGGTAACCCAGGGCTTAGGACGTTCTTCAAAGTTAGCTCCCATGTGTTTTTCAAGGAACCGAATATTGGAATTTTCTCCCCATCCAGTATTTGTAAATAGGGGGAATACATCCCACAGTGCTTGAAGGGTTCCAAGCATTCCTGCTTGCATGAGAAAAATTGAAACTCCCCTGTTTTTTACCTGATTTCATTGACAAAAAGGCCACGTTTGCAACTCGAATGCAGCAACGAAACTAGTAGAAATGCGGTGAATTCTGATCGTTTAGAAAAGAAATCTTACATATTCATACTCAGCTTTCCCTTCCCACCCTTTAAATTCAAGTGTATGCTCCCGCGAGAGAAAATAATAATCCCATGTAACACGGTATGGAGTTGCAAAGACATAAAGATCCATGCATGTCCAGCTATGAGCCTTGCTAACCTGTACAGATTGCCAACATTTTGAAGCCATTACTACTCCAAGAACTATGGCCACAAGTTTTTTTTCAGGTAAAAATTCAAAGAAGAAGATAAAAGGAGAAAACGAAGCATAAGTCCATAACACAACAGAAGAAGCTAATATACATATACTGCAATGATACTAAAGCCCAGAAGCGTGATCTCCAATTCTCTATGTCTTGGTGTTAATGACACATATCTTTGCGCAAAAGAGAGAGAAAAATTCCCATGCAATCTCAATCACAAACTACAATATCCACTGGTGAGAAACATAAAGACCATCAAAGCCCATGTTCAAGGAAAAAAAAACAAAAAATATATATAGATTTAATGAGAGCCTGAAAGGACAATATTCAAAAAGAAACCACATAAAAAAACTCAAGTCCTGTGCAATGTCCTAGAAGTAAAAACTAAGGAATCCATACTGATTGAATCAAAGAAAGAATCAAGCTGTTCATCTTTCCCTAAAATCATCAAAAACAAAAAAACATCTCGCACAAATTTACATGAGGTTTATTCCAAAATTTAAATGTCTTTCAATTTACAAGTTCTTAAAACACGAAAAGAGTTGAGGATCTAAGGCTTGAGTTGTTCATCTATAGTAAAACAGTAACAATATGCCACAGTTCAAACAACAGTCCATCACCTTACACATACACTCCAAATTTACACGTACACAAATTCAAAGAAAATTCTTCAAAACTTTTAGAACATCAGCTAAAATCATACACATAAAGTTAAATAAAACTAAGGCTAACCTCAAAAGATGAAAAAAGAAAAGAATTCCAGTGTGCAAAACAGAATTACAAAAATATGCTTTCATAAACAACCCACCAAAAGACTTGCAGAAAAATGAAATTTGGCACCAAAAACAAAAACACACAACGCGCAGTTATCAACACCACCAAATTCCAAAAATTTGATAAATTGTCCATAGTTATTTTAGGTATGGCATAACCGGAAGAGCTCAAATGCATTTCTGAAATGAGGACATTATTGCCATTAATCCTCAACTAGTCAACAAAAAGAACGAAAAAAGAAAATAAAAGAATTAGTTATATTACTAAGTAGCCCATTGTACCAGCAGAAGTCAAATCAAAAGAAATACATACACCAAATCCACCAAGTTTCAGGAAACCCTATTTAAACTGGACAAAACAAATCATATATAAAACCAAAAATTATTTCTTTTTACACACTGATATATCCAAGAAACTTCGATTCGGCACCAAAATTCAAACATGCATTACTAAGATAGCAAAGCTTTAAAATTTAGAAAAACCCATTCAAATCCATTCAGAAACAAAAGAAAATAAATAAATAAATAGTTGACCTTGATATGAAGTGTGCCACCACCAAAGTCACTGCCAGTCTCATTGTGGAATTCCATCCAAGCCTTATTCTCATAGAAACAAGCACCCTTCCACTCCACAGGGTCATTTGCAGACGAGGCAGCTCCCACAAACGCCGGCAAAATGTCAATCGGACTATTGAGATAATTGAGAATTGGCCAAGAAATTTCCCTCGGCAACAACGGCATCAGATCCTGCGGGTGAAATGGCATTTGCAGTGCTTGACTGCCCAAAATGGAGAGAAAGACGGAAATCGTGAATATTGCCCACGAGGAAGATGAAGCCATGATTGTGAAGAAATGATTTTCGATAAAGAAAAGAGGGGAGAGGGGAAGAGTGACTCAATAATCAGAACTCCATAGCCAAACTTCCATATGTGGTTATCCCTTTGTGGCTATTGAATCTGTTCATCCATTCATCAAACCGTGTTAATCATTATTTTTGGAGTGACGGTTAATTGCACAAATGGTTTGTAATTTTATTACAATTTATTACCAAATATTATAATTCTTATAAATTAGTGCTAAATATTTTATAAATATTATAATATAGTATTAATATTCAATTTGCAACACCGTAAAAATAGCATAGTATATTACATTACTTTATAATCTTTGTCACACTCAAAACGACCATGTTTCAAAAAATTATAAAAAATAAAATCTAAACAATGTCATTTATTTTTATTTAATTTTTAAAAATATTGTCATTTTGGGTATATTTTTATAAGAGAAAAAATTTGACGTAAATAATAGAATGACGTGATATATCATATTATCTTTCATATGCTGAAAATTAAAAACTAGTACCAAATTGTAATAAATATAAAAGATTTAGTACCAATTTAAAATCAATAAAATTTTTGTATCAAATTATATCAAAGTAACAAAATTTGGTATCATTTGTAGCATTAACTGTCGGGAATAATGATAATTCATATTTCCTAGTTAGTTTCCACAAGAACAGCCAATATCTTTATTTATGGATTATTATACCATAAATTCCTGTATATATAGTAATATAGCAAATTATATTATATACTTGAGCGTACAATACTAGATGCTCCAAGTAAACTCATATGTACCAAATTTTTTTGATATATTATTTCATAATTGTAAATACATTATTTTAATAACTATATTTTCTTGAATTTAACAAATGTTTCTCTAGTGCATGAGTCAATTTTATTTATTTCATCTTTGGTTGTGATTTGTTTCCTCTTGACTACTAATTTATTTGTTTTCTTTTGGATTTTTTTGCTTATGAGTCAATTTTATCTCTGCAATTCTCAGAGATTTTGTTTTCTTTGTTATACTATTCTCATCTCTCTTATACTTATTTTTCATCTTACTCTTATATTATTTGATTTCTCAATTTGTTTATATTCGTTCAATTTATTTTTATGCAATTCTTTGTTCGATTGCAAATTGATAAATATATTTCATTTGAGAATGTGATTTATAAGAATTTGATTTGTGAGAATTTAGGTAATAATCAAACATAGATAAAAGAAATTTATGAAAACATATAATGAATCTACAGTTATAAAATAATGTTTTTACAATTATATCATAACGTATCTACAGTTATAAAATAATGTATTTATAGTCATTAAATAATAAATCTAAAAATGTTAAACAAATAATCAAATATATATTAAAAGATAAAAGAAATTCATAAAAACAAATAATGAATTTGCAGCTATAAAATAATGTATCTACAGTAATTAAATAATGAATCTGAATCTAGTAAGTAAATAATCAAACACACAAGAAAAAAATGAAAGAAATTCACAAAATAAATAATGAATATACAACTATAAAATAATGTATATACAGTTATTAAATAATAAATATGAATCTGGTAAGCAAATAATCAAATATACAAGAAAAGATGAAACTGATTCATGAAAATAAATAATGAATTTACAGTTATAAAATAATGTATCTATAGTTATTAAATAATGAATATACAGTAATTAAAATAATGTATCTATAGTTATTAAATAATGAATATGAACTTGGTAAGCAAATAATCAAACATACAAGAAAAGATGAAACTGATTCATGAAAACAAATAATGAATCTACCGTTATAAAATAATGTATCTATAGTTATTAAATAATGAATATACAGTTATTAAAATAATGTATCTATAATTATTAAATAATAAATATAGAGGAATGAAAATTAATATTGTTTAACAGAAAAAGAAAAGCGACTTTTAACTTCCACGCACGAATCGGCCTTTGGAGCACCTAGCACTATGCATTCAAGTGTATAATATAACAACTCTAGTAATATGCACTAGACCCATTATAAATGTGAAACACGGTAATAATTTTGTAAATAAAATAAACTTATACAGCTATTAAAAAATTATTATACTGTGGTCTTGAATTTACGTAGCTACATGGGCTAAATGTTCATTCGCACTACGGCAACATTAAAAATACGACATTAAACAACTTTAGATTTATTATCTAATAACTGTAAGTTCATTATTTAACAACTGTAGATTTATTATTAAATAATTATAGGTTCATTATTTAATAATTATAGATTTATTATTTAACAACTGTAGGTTTATTACTGAATAATTGTAATTTTATTATTTAACAATTATAGGTTTAGTACTAAATAATTGTAAGTTCATTATTTAACAACTATATGTTTATTATTAAATACTTATAGGTTTATTTTTTAACAACTGTAAATTCATTTTTTAACAATTATATGTTCGTTATTGGATAAACTCTCACAAAATCACATTACCAACTGAAAAAATATTAATCTATTTGCAATTGACATAAAAAATTACAAAAAAAAAATCAAATAGAATAAAAGCAGAAGAAGAAGCAAATTTAATGTCATTAAATTAAAAAAAAAAAACAAGTGTATATAGGACTTGGAGCATGTAGCAATATGCAGCTAGGAGCATAGAATAATTTGCTGCTAGCAAACACACTGTGGCTGTTTTGTAAATATTCATCATCCGTTCATAGGTATGTTCATTAATTTATTAAAAGATATTTATTTGTTATAAACTATAAATTCATTATAAATAAAGTAAAGATTAATTATTTTATTAATAGAGGTTTCTTTTAAAAATTATGAAGTAAATGTTCATTAGATTATTGAGACAAATTCATTTGATACAAACTATTGGTTTG
>CATIWF010020170.1:0-49085 GCA_949630135.1 Balakata baccata | reverse complement strand
TTTTTATTCGTTAATGTCAGTTTATTCATGTTTGAGTAACAACACTGTGAATATGGTAAGTTTATTTCAATCAAATTAAAAAATGATCACTTGATTTTAGCACTCAAATTTCTTAAATTTAGTAACTGCTAATTGTTATCTGAAATAAAAAGAGGGATTTGGAGAATACGAATTTGTCTCTTCAGGGGAGAATGGATTCACTTTCAATTGAAGTTATCATAAACTAACTAATTAAGGGAAATGCGTAAAAAACTCCAACTTTTATTTTTGTTACCCAACAATGTTTGTTTGTCATTTATTTATTTATTTTTAATTCTTCAATGTGCCAATTGATATTTTGCCAATGAAGCACACCGTTTTCATAGCCAGGTAAGAATTTCTTTGTGCTTCTTAAGGTCGAGAGAACTATTTTGCTTTGGGTATTTTAGTAGTAAAATATCAATACATAGGCGATTGAAATAAAATATATTAACTAAAAAACAATATATGCTTTATTTGCACAAGCAATACCTTCATTGGTTAGCAACCAATGTGAAAATGCAAGACCCCACCATTTGGTAAAAGTTTAATCCTATTCTTAATTAAAAGTAAACAAAGTACACAAATTTTCGTCAATTTATATATTCCATACATCAACATTTTTTATAAAAGAAGCAATAAAATGAATAGATGATTAGGACCCAATTTGAATCAGGAAAATGCTATTTATTCTACTCAATTTGTATTAAAATATTTATATTTTTTCTACTCATTTATTTGTATTATTCGATTTACATTAAACTATAAATATTTTAATATAAATTGCAACAAATTGAGATGAAAAAAATCACCAATTATATTAATGCCTACTAGCTATGCATCTCAACTTGAGTTTACTCATTCGTGGCTTTTCTCTATTGCAAGCAACAATGACAGATAAAGTGTATATTGATGTCAAGTCCTTACGTGGATAATGAATTTTTTTATGTAGCATCGCATAAAAGAGGGAGTTGCATCCCTTTCAACTTTTGGGCAGATACGAATCTATCTTTTATTTATTTGTTTATTTGTTTTTTTAACAAGAAATTTGCCACTAATCAAAGAAAGGAAAATAGTTTTAATTTATTACCGTAAATTAATAAATAATATTCTTATCATTTTTAAAATAGCAATCCATTTTTACAACGATCAAATTGATTGCTCTACTAAATAAAATCAATATTTCAATTTCAATATTTGATGGAGGGCAAATAAGTAATTTCACCGACAGCATGTTTGGCATCTCTTTCGGTGGCAATCTTGAAGGGGAATCCGAATTTTGGGCTTCTCTTTTTAAACCCACTAAGCAACGAACCCCAAAACCATACAACTCGCTTTGAATATTTAAATATCCTAAAAAAAAATTATTTAAATTGCAATAATATTTATATTTATCAAAAGATTTCAAAACTTTAATTTTTTTTGCTGATATAATATTCTCAATTCATATATATAATTTTAATAATAATAGAATCGTTTTTTACTTAATAAATTATATGTTTAAATGACTTAGAACATAAAATTTAATAAAAATAATTAAGATATTTTTCACAAAATCAAAATAAAAAGATTATATATTAAATCACATATGCGATGCATAAACAAAATTTTTTTGACGGAATTATGTTTACCGACTTTTTATCAACCAGTTACCGGTTAGAAAATGACCTGTTCATGAGTTGATCGAACCCCAGGAAACCGACAAGTGTGCGTGAATGGATATAATCCGAGCCCATAGCCACTTCCATTTAATATCCCCAATCTTTTTGTCACGACGCTCAGGTCAGGTCGCCCACGACCGATGACCCAGCAACTATTACATGATTTTTTTGTGGGTCCTACTTATACCCCTCTTTTTTTCACCGAATTGCATTGACTGAGCCTGAGGTGGATCTGATCAACCGAATCAAACTGATTTAATTTACTTCTGTCCCAGTAGCAAAGCCAGAACCCAAGTCTGACGGGATTAAAAAACTAAAAAAATAAATTTTTATATTATTATATATATTTTAAAAAGTTAAAAAAGTAATTATGCACAGTCAAATGAATGTTTCCGCTACTATTCAGTATTGTGGTAGAATTATATGAATTTTTTAAGGAATTAAGTTCATTTTTCCCCATTAGTTCGAAAAATTCCTTAAACTAATCAGATCGAATTTACAAAAGATCAAACCAAAAAATTTTCAAAAGTTTATTTGGGTCTAAGTTCACTCCTATTGAAAAATGGGGAAATCCGAAGGATAAAAAAGTAATTAAGGAAGTCATAGTCATCCGTTTCCGTTGAGGAAGACGTTAATCCAAAATGTCATTTTCGTAAATATAGTCAAAAGTTAGACCCATTTCCATAATTCAAGTCGTCGTCTATACTCACAATCACATTGAGGAATACGCTGTGCCTGTACGACCTTTAAATTCGACTGTGGTAGTCATTTCAGATCTGTGGATTCTTTCTTCCTCTAACTCTAACCTTGCCTTTGGGTCTCATGTCCATGGCTATTTGATCCCTGAAAGATAATTTCACACACCAAAAACATCGCCCTTCACTTACTCACTGTCTCTCTTTTTCTCAGATCTCAATTCTCAGTTCCAGATCTATATATCTCGAGAATTTCTCTCTTCAGATCTTCTCTGTCGCATCATTCACTAAATCTGCTCACTCTTGGGGTAAGGAACTCTGACTCTGGAGGAAAAAGATTGAGGAAAATTTACTGTTTTCGCTTTGTATTTTGGATTTATTGTCATTAGGTGCTATTTCTGATGGGCTGTGTTGTATTTTACAGTTTAATGAAGGGGATCTTTTGATCTATGCTTGTAACGAGGAGATCTGGCCAGGTTTTAAATTTATACAGTTTTTGTGGTTTGATATTGGTAAACTGGCTTTGAATTTATATAGGGTTTTGATTGTTTGGTTGATGCTTAATTTGGATTTGTCATGGAGAAGATCTAGAAGCTAGAGTGAGATTTTGCAACGAATCGAACCTGAAGTTGTGATTTTTAGTTGATTCAGCTTTGGTGGTTGTAGTTGTGATTGTTTGGTTCAAACTCCCAAAGTGTTCAATAGTTGATTCTGTGATTATTGTGCTATGGAGACGCTTGTTGTTGTGGCCCAGCACAGGAATCAGTACTGTGGTAGAGTCAAGGGATACAAGCCAGCTCGATTTGGGTCTTCACGTTCTGCACACTTCAGAGAGATCAATTGTCGGACTTTTCAATCAGGGGCTGGTATACTACCAATCCCTTTCAACGACGCTTGCTCCTCTCCTGTAACCAAAGGTAGCCCTAACTCCTTTTCTTCCTCATCCTCTCAGAAAACATCGTCACCCACTATCAAGACCCATGCTTTGAAAAGCTCTCCGATCCCAATCAATATCTCTTGTAAGGATGTAACTTTTGACGATGAACTGAGCATTTCGAGTGAGAATTCACTATTCTCTGAACTCTGGGCTGGACCTGCCTATTCCATTTCGCCTCCTCCCAGTTCGCTGCCAATTCCCAAGTTCTCAATGAAGCCAAAACGAACTGTTTCACTTGATTTGCCCCTTTCTGAATCTGACATTAAAGTGCACCCGATTGCCAGGTCCGCCCCTGCTTCCCCCACGAGGGAATATAACCCATGTACCAGAGATTTTTTTCACAGTGTTGACTCTGCGACTAAGACCTTGCGTCGCATTCTTAACCTTGATGTGGCGGATGAAGAAATTTGAGGGGCTTTTTGCTCCTGTAAATATTTAGCGTTAGACTGTATATAGTTGAATAAATCTGTTAGCAGTGTGCACCTGTTGAAGTTCTTAGATTTTACTTTTGATGGTGGTGGTACAAGTGGCAGTTAGTAGCTTGGTTGGTCGATGATCTCCACATTAGAATTAAGATATTGATCTATGAGGTGGACTGGAGTTTTGGTTATGTGTAAATCTTTGAAGGGTAGGCGAGATGTGTTCAGCTAAGTTGGAGCAAGTTATTTGTAGTTTGGGAAATGTGAGAAGGGTCCTTCCACTCCTATACCTTGAGGAAGCAGCAGAGAACCGTGAAGCTTTAGCTCGACTAGTGACATCTTCGGAAATGGGATGTATTAACTTACCTCACGGTTCTATCTCTTATGATGTTAAGTTCCATATAATCTCTTCGTAAACAGACAGACAGCTTGTTGAATTTAGGCCTATAGTATCATATACTATGTATATACCGTGGAATCTTGATTAGATGAGTCTTCCGTCAGTAGGTTTCTATCAATATCATTTTGTCTTTATTTCCTCTTAAGTACTTTTCTTTCAGTATTTCCTGATTTCTGACATTAACTAGTGTTATTAGGTTCCTTACATAGAGCTGCTTTAAATGGCCATTCAAAATGGTCTCCTCTTGTAAATGCCTGAATCGGTGCTTCTCATTCTCAACAATCAACACCTCGTCTTATGCATAATCATGTCTGTCTGTCTGTCTTTCTTTCTTTCTTGGCTTTTGTTCTTTCTTTCTTATAGATAGGTCTAACTCGTCTTATATACACTCTACATGAGTGTTTTCATCTCTTTGCCAGCTTTTCTGTTTTTTAAAGAAGGAAAGTGGTAAAAAGAAAGTATCTTAGTCTTTAGAGCCTTCTGCTTCTTGGATTCGTAAGATCAATCCATTCTGTGTTGCTCTTCCTGATGTAAGCCTATTAGTTTCTTGTTCTTTTGATCGGGTAACAATGTGTCCTCTTGGTCTCGGTAAATTGTAAAGTGTCGTTGTTGGATATTGCTGATCATATCAGGCTATTTCTAAGGTAATAGATTTGCACATTTTATTTTAAATTTTTCTCAATAGAGATGATTTTTTTTTAATAAATAAATAATCACTTTTTTCTTAACAGCTTCCTTTCCAACCTTCGTTTCAGGAATCTGGTGGGAAGATTTCAGGAGCCTGCTTTTATATTACGAAATGCTCATGATATCATGGTAGTTATAATTAAAAGTAAGTCTTCCGGGGATCCATATGCAATTCGTGGCTTGTTGATTGTCTCCACGGAAATACATGTTTTATCTTAGGCTGTTTTTGTCTTGTGTACCCAGGAGTTCTTTAATAAGTGAACATCTTAGGTTGGAACAATGGAATGTTGTGTTTTTACATCTTCTCATTTATGTGGGCTGCATTTTTTAGTTTAATTATCTTCGCCTTTTATGCCTGTTTCCCTTTTTTCATTGTTAATGTATGAAACAAGCTGATTATCATTATCAGTGATTGAGTGCTGGTGCTTTAAGTTGTTTCTTTTTGTTTATAAACATATTTGAACGTCGTAGTAAAAATACCAATTTACGAATATGAAAATTGGGAGGAAGCTGATTAGCCTGATGTTACCAAATGGTTGTATGCGAGGGTACTTGCTCTACGAGGTTGAAAAGTTCGTATCATGAATACGATTTTCCTTCGGCCCTTGAATTTTGGATTATCATATGTACAGATTCGGGCCTCAGCATAGCAAAGGCTGTAATCTTTGAGAAATGGGAATTTTGCAAAAATGGAAAAAAAAAAATCCAAATATTTATAAAATTACTATCGATTAATTTTTTTTAAAATTTCTTATAAATTTTTTTTAAAAGTAATTATAACAGTATGTTAAAATATTTTTAGTATATTTTGGGTATGAACTAGTTCAATTTGCATAAAAAAAGAACCGAACAAGACCAATAAATGAATTATTAAAGGGGAAAATACAATTGAGTTCAAATCTAAAGGCATTATTAATTTTTAAACTAACAGAATTTAATTCATAGTTAAGTGTTAATTGATTATTTCGGTTTAGTTCAACTTTTACTAAAAACACACAAAGTAGGAAGAAAAAGAAGAATAACAAATCAATCATTAAAGGAAAAGAAGAAGAAAATAAAATTGAATATAAATTTAAAAACACCACAAATTTTCAAACTAACAATATTTAATTTATAGTTTAGCATTGAATATAATTTTTGGAATATTTTGAAAATTCTTTAAGTAACTTAGGAAAAATCTTAGTTATATTTCAGAAATATCGAGAAGAAGAATAAGAAGTGAATAATTATTTAAGGTGTTTGTTTGCTTTATGTTATTTCTTGTGGACCATTAAATAAGATTATTATAGTTCATTAGGGTTCGGGATATACTTTGATAATACATTTGGTTTTCTTTGAAAATTTTTAAGAAATAATTTGGATAATTCATGATAATTTTTTAAGAATTCTCTAGGAATATCTTGAATATATTTTAGTAATATTTTCAGCATACCTTTAGAAATTTTATGAAAATATTTTGAGAATACCTCGGATATATTTTAAGAATACTTTAGTCATTTTCACTCTAAAAAAAAAAGAACAAAGAAGAAGGGAATAAAATTCAATCCAAAATTAAAAACCATCAAAAAATTTTCAAACTAATACAATCGATTCAAATTTATATTGAGCATCGAATTCAATTCAAAAAAAAAAAATTATAATTACAATAACATTATCATAAATTCATAAAATCTAACATATTCTCCGATCTAACTACTAAGATAAGAACATTGATGTTCGCCGTTTCAGCAGCCAGACACCATTATTGTTGCTGTTGCAACAACTTCTTCCATATCAACATATACTATAAACACCGATGCCACCACGATATCTCAAGAAAGGCAAGAGAGAGAGAAAGATGACGAGCAAACAACAATCCAAGAAAGAAGTAAGCACAAAATAAATTAATTTTAGTAAGAATGAAAAGAAAAAAGAAGAAAAATTAAAAATAAGTAACTGAGGAAAAATCCTTTTGATAAATATAGTAAATTGAAGTATGAAAAATTTAATGAAGTTAAATTAAACTTAAAAGCATATACTCTTAGTTATTTTGTAGAATAGGATAAACTTATTTGAATTTTTTATTTAAGAAAAAACTTGTAAAAAAGATTAGATAAACTGAAACAAGAAATTTAGAATTTTACTTTCTTGTATAATGCAAGAACATGAGATAAATAGAATTATTTCTCTTTCACCTCAAAGCGTTATAGAAAAGAAAAAGGAAAAAAAAGAAGTGAGTTTGATATATGTGATTTATCAATTTATTAAAGTATTTGTCTTTTAGAATAAACTATGTATTAGTTATTTAAGTATTTATTGAACTTTTATACTTGTTAATAACAAGGGCGCGTTTTTAATTTCTTACCTTCAAGAAATGAGCATAGTTTGTTCTAAAAGTGGCTTAATTAATCTTTTAAGTTAAACATGTTTTATAAAATAAGAGAAAAAATGGCCATAACAAACGTTCACTTCCTTTTGAATTGGAATTTTTCAAGCACTTATAATTTAAACTTTATAACTTATATATAAGCATCATATACATAAATTATTTAATATTTGAATTTATCATCAATAATAATTGGAATGTGTGGTCATCTTTCATTCATTTGGAATCGTTATTATTGGAAGGAAATCTCTCACGGGGTTAATTTCGTGTATGCTCATTAAATTGTGGTCTTATTAGTAAATTCATATAATTTTTTTTTTATTTCATAAAAGTTACCTAACAATCGTTTCGTCAATGACCGAAAAAAATATATTGACATTTTAGTTGTCATTTGAGATATGTCACGTGCTGATATCTCAATTGGAGCCATTTTTAACTTACGGTGCTGATGTGGATATTGAGTTGTAAGCATACGTGGTATTTTATTTGACTTGTACAGTGATATGACGTGTCTTGGTTGCTAAAGTGAGATGCCAACTCAATTTTCAATTATTAACTGCTGAAAAATCGCTGGAAATAACTTTACTAAAAACAGGTGACTTTTATAAAACAAAAAATTAAATGACTTTGCACAATAATACTAAAATTAAATGACTATAAATGAAATTAAACTCCATTTTGTGAATTTTGGTCGTTTCATTAAAGAATATTGCAAATCACTTGACAAGAATCTGATACTCTTTCCTTGCACCAACTGAGCATGAATCTTTCTTTTTTTTTTTAATTTCATTTCTCAAGATGTTTGTAAGCCACAATCACATTAATTGCTAATGACTTTCAGTGCCACCTTAAAAGCGAATTACTTATTTCAATTTGAAATTCATACCTCAGTTTTGCATTATAAAAGTTTCTCTCTAATTGATTAAAAGGAAGACGGAGACAGAAAATCAATTAGAAAAAGCTAACTGGAATTAGCTTAATTGCTCAACTAGCATGAAATAGTCTTAACAAATGTAGAAAATCGTGAATTCAATACTCAGCAGTGACAGAAAATCAATTAAAAATTGCTAACTAACCTTGATTAGGAGATGTATTCCTAATTGAAAAGGTATTTCTATTCTTAATTGGTAAATTTAGGATTTATAAATATATGTAAGATCAAAATTTTAAAGTGTGAAGCCAAAAAAATAAATTTAAAGATTGCAAGTTTGAGTTTTTTACTTGTATATTATTGGGTGTAGATAAACATTCAAGAGAAAATTTTGAAAAATACCTTTAGAAGCTTTGAGGTGGAAATTATTCTTATAGCGTATATAAAAAGAAAAATACAATGGATTATGAGTTTAAGTTTGATGAAGAGAGATACGATTGTATTGTATTGTAATTGTTATTTTCTCATATAATGAAAAACTAATTATTTTCTACGGACGTAGACAATTAATAGCTGATCTATGTAAATTCTGAATTCTTTTAATTTCTTGACTTGAACTTCTTTTATTTAACGTACTGATTGATTAATTTTCACAACAATAACAAATGTAGAAAATCGTCTCAACCCCTACAAAATGTAAAAATACAATAGAACAGAGTGATTGACTCTTGCCATTTTTCGCCATTTTTTTGTTGTAAATGGTGGGTTAGTATTTATATTTTCATCCACCAAATGAGCGTCCGACTAAGTCAAATATTATATCACTTTCTAACTAAAAAATTTGTAAATATAAATAGACTCAGAGGATGTTTAGAGTTGCTATTAAATGTTCCATAAATAGATTTTGAATTTTTTTTTTATTTAATTGACTAATTTTTTAAAATTTTTATTAACTGTTTTTTCTAAATATATTTAAAAAAAATATTTATTTATATGCTTCTATTCAAAAACTTTTCAAAACTAAAAAGTTCAAAAATACAAAGTTTTTCCAAAAAGTTTTTTTCCGTAGAGCAATGCCAAACGGGCCTTTAATGCTTATTCCCTGGATACAAAATCAAGAATGCAAAATTAAAGATTATGATTTATGAAGAAGAAATTTGGAATTTGGTTAGATGCTTTGAACTACACCAAAGTAAAGTATATTCTCTACACGAGCTTTGTCTACTAATCCCTTCTTAATCTTTCATTTTTATCATTCTTTATTATTGGTTTGAGGGGGAAGGCTAATGTGGGAAAAGAAAGTTAATGATTCATAGATAAATAATCAAATTGTTAGCAATTGGTTGAAAGTTTTGTACTTGTCTGTTCTGCAATAATTTATGCATCAAAAATCATTAACTACTACTGATTAATTAATTGTTTACCTTCTTCATATTTGGAAAAAGACTTGAGCTTGGATCTACTACCCTGAAATAAGGCCTAGTTTTAGATTAATAAAACAGATTTATACAAGTTAGTAAATATTAACCAATTAAACTAAGTGGGTATGGGCAGAAAGGATAAGAAACACAAATAATTAGTATTGTTTACCCATGTAATAATTGATTGATGTCTACAGTCATAGAACAAAAAAAATAAGGCAAGTTATAGTCTTACATCATCATCCACTACAAGGACAAAACCTTGGGTGAAGTGCAGAAGCTATCAAATTAGGCTATCGATTAACAAATTCCACTCAACAATATGTAATCCTCTCTTATCTCTATCTGCAGATGAGAGGCAGAAAAAACAAGAGGAAAAAAAAATCTACATTAAAAAGGAAAAAACAAAAAACAAAAAGGGAGCACCCAATTTTGGTCTTTCAATTGATCATTCTCCATGATTTGAAAAACTCATTCTTTCTTTGATCACCATCAAATTCTCAACTTTCTATTCCATCTAAGAGCATTTCTTGATGCCTGCATTTTTTACTGCAAAAAGCCTTTTCACCTCTGCATTACAAGGTGAGAAAAAAAAAATGTTCAAGTCAATTAATTTGCAAGATAAAATGAAAATGAAGTTATTTTTGAAAGGGGATTGGCAAAACCTGTAAATGAAAATGTCATTTTTCTCTTCAAGATTCTTCTTGCATGTATGACAGAAGCTGAGGAAATTCTTTGGGCCTGAGTTGGCTTTATTTGATAAAATAGAACATCTATCCAAAACACAGTTGTCAAATATATGAGTGGTTTTTGGATTAGGTCCATATGATATTACACACGTGTAGTCTTCAGACATCTGCAACTCACTCATGGATAGACATCCTGTGAAAACTTGAGGTGAATTTTTTGTTTGGATGCCAGAGTTTGCAAGCCCAGATCCTGAAAGTTGAGAGTTTCTGGTTTTGGTTCCAAAATCAGCTGGAGATTTAGGGGAATCAGGTTCAGAAACTGTAAAATTTGCAGGCGGAGGGATTTGGACTTTAAGCTTGGTGCCAAACAAGACCATGCTGTTACTTGGTTTAGAGATGAAGCTGTTTTTCTGTTCATTTGGTTTTTTATCATCATCACCAATAAGTGCAACACCAATGCCTTTAGTGTCCAACTTTTCCCATGAGTGTTTGTTTTCTGAGAAAATTTTTGGGGGCTTGGGTTGGCTTGTGTCATTCCAAAATGGGTTCTTGAAGAGAGAGAATGGTTCAAGAGCTGAAGTGGGACTGATCACAGGTTCAGCTTCAGGTAGACCCTTAAATGTGAAAGCTTTAAACCTTGGTGAACCGAAAAAGGATTGAATTGGTTTTGTGCAGTTTTGGGTGGAAGATGGTTGGGAGCTGTGATCAGTCATTAAAGCTTGCTTACTGGTCACTGCTCTTGATCTGTTCCTCAACATAACTCACTCTATATCATCAAATGGTTATCAAAACCTTAATCACCCTGTCCAAGAGAAAAATTAATGAAAGGAATTAACTTCTAGTTAGCACAAAGAAACCAAAAAGCACTAGATGCATGCATGAATAATATTCCAGATGAACTCACCTGTAACAAATGAGTTAGACTATCCAAGAGATCATCCCCACAAACTGCTGCCACCTAATTATCACAATAACCACAGAAAAGCAGAAAGGAAAAGGGTAAATCAGCTAAAAATGCTACTTAATTCCTAAACCTCTGTAGCTTCCATGACTGAAGCTAAAAATAAAAACAGGTTTTTTTTTTTAATCTCTGATAGACTATTGAAGTCTCTTCTCTCCTTCAACAAGAACAAGAATCAATTCCCATGACAAATTCCAACATGCAAACAAAACAATCAGCAGTAAACAAGAATAATATATAGCTTTCTATCTAAAGCAAGAAAGAACTGGATCTATATATGTCAGTCAGCAATGGGAAAATCGTTTCACCAATACCCATCAGAAAAAGGAAAAGGCCATTACATTTCTGTTGAGTGGGGTTTTATTCTTGCTATCAGTTTCTGTGAATCACCCAGTTTTACTCACTGAAATAGCCAAAAATTGCAACTTTACAAAGAGGAACGTGAAACAAAGAGAGAGCAAATAGAAAAGCTTAGCTATCAATTGGAAAACACAAGAAGAAGACTGCTGGTTTTAAAGAGAGATCGAGAGCATGAGAATCGTGGAGGCGAGAGAATCAAATGGTACCCAATGCAGCCTAACATATCCAAATATGGTTTTTTTTTTTTTTGGAAACCAGAAAAATTCGGATCGCTTTTATGGTATAATATAAATCTGTTTTTAGTCACAGACTATTCATTCTTTTATAAGAATATATTTAGTAGAACTCTTTTCGAAATTTAGTCACAGACTCTTCATTTCATATAATAGAATTTAAATTCCAAAACTCTTCCAAACATACGCAGATTCTATAATAAACTCCATTTTCGGTTGTCGTTTGGCGCTGGAGTCCATTTGCGCTTACGTCTTAGAGTACATCACTTGTTTTAATTTTAATGTAAACCCCAAATAATTTTTTTCGAATATCAAATTAATCCTCAAAATGAACATGAAGATCAAAGTGACATTAGTGAAAATTTAAGCTAATAATCGTATAATAGAAATATAATTTTGGCAATGAAAAATATAAAATTATCTCAATATTATTTTGTAAAGAATGTAAATTTCGTAAAAATATATGGGTTTGACAAAAAAAAACAAACCCAAAATTAAATATTGAGGGATCGAGATGAAATATACTATTTTTTAATTGAGAATATAAATTTAATAAATATTTAAAAATTAACATGGAAATTCATTTAATTAAACTAAATAATATTATTTTTTTTATTAGTAGACAAATGTAATCAATTTAGCAATATTTTGTATAAATAAACTATTTATTTATAAAATAAATGATTATTTCACATAGATTTAGATTTTTGTTTTGTTTATTTTATTTTTCATGTTCGTTATCTTGTTGCGACATTTGGTTTTTATCATCTTATTACGACGTTTTGTTTTCCTGTTTTATTGCGATATTTTTGTATTTGAGCAATTTAAACATATAAACCATATTCAATCCAATATAGATAATAAATTAGATTATAATCGTCAATATATTGTAAAATTAGAATTATAAATATTCCAATCACTATATTATTATAAGATTTATAGGTTTTAAATCGATTTATTATACTATTAATTTAGGATGAAATATTTCGTTGCCTATATGCTTTTTCATTGTAGTGCTCGGATACCGAGAATATTTTCATTGTTTTATCCTTTATAATTTTGAATTTATATTTATTTTTGTCGATAAATTGCTAATTTGAATCAATTAAATTATTTTTCTTCTAAAAAAAGATGAATTTCTTTGAAGAATATTTGATTCTAGAGTCTAGTTAATTAAACCAACTCTAATTTGTAAATAAAAAATTAAAGCAATCATATACTATAAAATATCCTTAATCAAGCTCTTTAATTATTTCATATTATTGTTTTTCAAATTGAGGTCATATCAATATTAATAATTCTTCAAGTGTGGATTACAAGAAATTAAATAATAAAAATGTAACACTTTTTAATAAAATTTCAAATTGGATTAATTTAATTTAATCGTTTTAATTATTTTTTATGCAACCCTAAATTTCAAAGAGTAGTCGGACATCTTTATTAAAAGCTTTTTATTTTATCATAATTTTATCAAAAATTTAAAGAGGTATAAAGAGAAGAGTAGGACCCTGATATTAGGGTTTTGTCCAAACTCCAAAGCAACGTCCACCTCCAACTCTCAAATATCCAAATCCACAGCGGCGGAAGGAAGGATTAAAAAACTAAAAAAATACTGTATAAAATAAGAAAATGTGGGACCAATCGCTCAACCCAAGAGTTACCCAGTGTCCTCTTCCCTTTTAACGTCTTCACACTCAAATTTCTGAGGCCATATTTTAAATAATATTTTCAAATTAATTCATATAGGATATAACCATACTGTATAAATGATGGATACATATAGAGTGAATGTAGACGTAAGTCATTAGTTTTCTTGGATAGCAAAATTTTCAACTTTTAAAAAAATATTCAACAGCTGAAGAAATGCTTTAGTAGGCAAAACTTTATTTATTTATTGGATTCAATCCGTAAAGCAAAATTTTTGTTAATCTCTTTTTTAACAAAAGAAGAGCTATATATAATTTCCTTTTAATAGAAATTAAAAAATAAAAAAAAAAGCATAAATTCAGTTCCTAGATTTTCCAAAAATGCTTCTATTAGTGGATAGACATAATCATCTTTCTGCTTTGGTCCATGTCTTCACTATGAAATTGAAGCTAATACTTTCTTCAATGAGAAGCTCTAACCCTACCTATCTAAGGAGTTCTTTTTTTTTATTTTTTTGTATTCCAACAGTCTCGAATCTGATATTTAAGGAACTTCTTTACATACATAGCTTATAATTTTTGCGATGCTAAGTGGCAAAATGTGGATAGGAGGGGGACAATATAATTTTGTTCTCTAATTATAAATGGAAGTCTCTTTCATAGTGTCGTAAGTGTTAATATGCATAATTCAATGAGGAAGTTGGCAGGCAAATCATTTCAGTTCTATTAATGCAAAGATATAATTTGTGGATTGACTATGGCAGCAAAAAAGGGCTCTACATGAAACTTTGATCTTCAATAAGATAGGATGAGGAATATTGGTGTTGGCACCAGCTAGGATGATGACTTTGACGTCTCAGGATATGAAGTTTATTGTCGTTTTATGCTATATGGAAAAATGGAGGAATGTATTATTTCCTGTTCTGGTTAATTTTGACATTCCAATTTGAAAGAATTTATTCAGTTAAAAATCCCCCAATTTGCCATAGAAAAAGGAGGGTTAAATGAAAATATCTGACAAAGTAAGCAATCTTTCTGTTTTTCTATCTTCCAAGGATCAATTCTGATGGTCTATAGTGACGCATGTATAGAGAGAGCTGCAGAAATTAGTGTCCATGCCACCCGCTACGATATGTAAAAATAGTTATGTAAAATGTATTAAATTCGATTATTTAATAAAATTGTTGTAGTCAGATTAAGGAGTAAATTTCGCCAACGATACTTCAATTATGTAAATTGTAACAATTCAGTATTTCAAAAATTATTTCTAATACAAAAGTATTTCAATTATGTAAATTGTAATAATTCAGCATCCTAAATGTTATTTGTAATACAAACGTACCTCAATTATATAAATTGTAATAACTCAATATCTCAAAGATTATTTATAATACAGAAATACATCAACTTTTATTTTGTAACTAAATAGTATTTTTGTTTTCAGCTATTATGATTTATTTAGTCAATTAAATAAAAAAATTCAAAAACTGTTTTTGGAATACTCAGCAGTACTCTTAAGCATCTATTTAGTTTCTCTAATAGAAGTATGACATGAAATATCTAGATAAATTTTAACAAAAATAAAATTAATTATAATACGTAGTTAGTAAAATTGAAATTTATCTAAAATGAATATTATAGCTAATTTTATTTTTATTAAAATTTATCTGACGTGGATATTTTATATCATACTTATGTTATGAAGACTAATAGTTAAAAACGGAAGTACTATTTAATTATAAAATAAAAATTGGGGTATTTTTGTATTACAAAATAAAAATTGAGATACTTTTGTGTTATAATTTACATAATTTGAGTACTTTTGTATTACAAATAATTTTTCAGATATTAAGTTGTTACGAATTATATAATTGGAAGACCGTGAGTGAAATTCACCCGCAAATTTAGTGTATGCATTACTATTCCTAATGTATATATAATACATATAACAGGGATAGTGAACTGAAAAGAACATAATATCAACTTATTCAATTGTTAAACAGAGAGGTATACGGAAAATAACATCTTTTTGGAAAATATTTTTTTGAAAAATAATTTATTTTCTATTGTTTGGTTATACACATAAAATTTTAAGACAATTATTTTTTAGTATTTGGTATATTTTAAAAAATATTATTTTCTTTTGCACATAAAAAGCTATTAAAATATTTAAAATTTCTCAAAATTTGATATTTTTAATTTATAACTATGTATCAAAGAAAATTATATTAAATAATAATTTTTATAAAAAAAATTTTGGTAACCAGTTAACCGGCTACCAATGGTGACTGGAAATCACTAGAAGTGATTTTTAATAGTTAATATATTAATTAGTATATATTTAGTTAGTTTTAGTATAAAAAATTTTATTTATACATATGTGTCAAAATTAAAAAAATGACTTCGCATTTTCAAAAGAGAAAGTAAATTTTTCTGAAAAATAACTTACTTTTTCTTTTGATCAATTTTTCTAGATGCACTAAATGCAGAAAAATGAAGAAAACACAAAAATATTTTATGTGAATTAAACGAAACCTTAGAAATGTCAAAGCCATCACCATAATAGAAGTATTCGTAATTCCTGCAGAATATTTTAAAAGTAAATTTTAAATTTTTTTTATTTAATTAACTTATTTTTTTAATTTTTATGAAGTACTTTTTTAAAATCTGGTTTTGGAATTTTTCTGAAATTCAATCCCAAACAGATTCAGACTTGTTTTCTGCTGATTTAAACCCCTCCAATTCAATCATTCATCAAACCGCTAACGACGGTAATTTGCAAAACAAGTGTCATTTCCTCATTTTCAGCAATGAAAGCTGCCAAGCTTGCCATGACTTGTACTTGAAGAGAACACAATCCACACTCTTGTTATTGTTTTATTTTCCTGTCATTTCTAGTTCTCTTTCTAAATTCTCTTTTCTCTACTGGGTACTGCTTCTTAATTAACAAATTGCACAGTGCTGTTTTCACAGCTTCAGTAGCTGCTACAGAAACCTTTTCCTCAATGGACACACTTCCCTGCAACTTCTCGAGTAATTTCTCTGCCCCGGGTGCTTCATCATCTCCCAACACAATTAATTCAGTGGAATCAGGATTGCTTTTCTTGAAACCAGCAAGAACCCTCACTCGAGCCAAAGAGTTGTTATCAGAACCGTGCAATTTAGAAGCACCAGTTACCATCCATAGTAATTCTGCAGAAAAGCTACTCCCTAAGCTCGTAGGAATGAAGCTTTCTCCCGTGATAGAAACCACCTAAAAGAGTCACATGAGCTGGATACAGTAAATCCATAATTCTAAGTTATCCACATCATGCTTAAAACACGTATGATTCATAATTTAGTTTTCGGTAAGCAAAGATCCTCTGATTCATAGCAGATAGAAACCAATGTAATAGTAAGCAACTGTGAGGAATGTATAAATTTACAAGTACTAATCAGAATCTATTTGGCTGTTTAGATGGCAAAAAAGTTGAGAGGCTGAATGATCAAGAAACGGATCTATTGAATAGAGGTGCAACTTCCTAAAGTCGCCTTGTTGCACTACTTCTGTAACACTAATCAAGTAGTTAGGGTGCTTACCTTGACGACATTGAGAGTTAGTGAAAAAAGGTCACATCCTAATAGCATTATTCCTCGCAAGCTAACACATAATATGTGAGAAGTATCAATGGAATTGAACCAATATACTAACAGTCAATAAATAAAGGGAAAAAAGTTGAGCAGAGTGCGTAGTTACTTGCCCTTGAATAGCCACTGCAACAAGAGTACCACCAAGGATTGTGCATAGATCGGTCACTGTAGAACAGGCCTCATCACTTCTATTAGACTCTATGAGTTCTGCCTTCATTAAATGAAATTGAAAAATGGAAAATAACCAGCCATCAGCATAGACAATTTTAATTTTTTAACAAAAATAAAAATATAAAAAAAAACTGGAGCCCCATGTTTTGAATCCCCAACTAATTATAGCTCGATTTTCCTTCATCGAATAGAGAATATAAAGGGAGATAAGTCAGCATGACATTTCTGGTCATGTCATCTACCTAGCTTGATTTGTGATACAAATAACACTCATTACCGTCATGGCTTCAAACCAACAAACTGACCAATCATTCAGTTTATGAAATGTGAAAATTGTTGAAAGAATGTTTAGGACTGCCAACATGGCATCCTAGCTGTCTTTTCTTATCAGTGCTGCTAGAGAGCTCCTCTTCTGTCAAAGATTCAGTTTGTTGGGTTACTATTTTTAGTTTTTGATGTGATTATGGCTGATTTGTAGCTCCATAATCTTAGTGATTTGAATTAGATAAACTTTCTATTTTAGTTTTTCCTTAATTCTAGGACCTTGATTTTAATGATTTGTTTTAATTCTTTATATATGTAAGTTGCTGTAAATTTGAATTATCAGTGGAGTAAATCATTTTCTCCTCCATTGTTCAGTTGCTCTTCTCTTTTTCTTTGTGCCACTTACATTTTAAAAGCTAACAAAAATGCATATACTAATATTGGCATGATCAACATGGTGAAGGTGATTGTAAATTTTCCATGTTTAACTTAAATCTATCAACCAAGTTGAGTATTGATATTTGAGAAACTGCAGACAGGTCAATGAAACTTTCAGCAACCTCTGGAATAAAATTTGTAATTCCTACCTCAGCACCAACTTTACAAGTATCAAGAAGAGATCCAGATGTAACATCCCAAAGGCGAACCTATACAGAAAGTACCGATCAGATATTAATCCACTCTGGAAATATTAGTAAATGAAGGCATCTGATCAGTAGGTATCTCACAAATACTCACAGTAGAATCACCACTTCCAGAGGCAAGAAACCCTTGTGATTCATCCACAGTGCAAACAAAGGCAAAGCAGGAAACAAACCTGTCAATTGATAATGAGAAGGAACAAATTTCATTCTAGCCACTAGAAGCAAACATTTAAATGTATTAGGCAAAAGGCAACAAATGGAATTCCAATACAGTGGCCATAAAGCAACCTGAAAACCAGGTCCCCGTTCCATGTCACAACACTTCAAGTCTCAATTTCCAATTTCACGTGCCAGTTCATTATAATGCACATAGAAACAAAAACAGTGCAAGGAAGAGATATAATCATGAAAACTAACTCACTCTGTGTGACCAAGGCAAAAACTCTGTATCTCATGAGCTCCATCTAAAGGGTTCTTTGGGAACACGGTAACCTGTCATGAGAACAATAACATTTAAACTTGTATAGAATCGAGCTAAATATTTATCTCAGTTGATTGAGAAGAGAAAGTTCACCTACACGAATCTTAAAATCCCGATCTGCACTAATTATATACCGTCCATCTGGCGAAAATTCCTGCAGATATTACATATTAATTTCAGGGTTCAGTTTGTTGGTGAAATCACGAGGCAAGACATTTTCCCAACCCAGTACCTAAACACTCGAAATGGCCAACATCATCCATATACAATGAAAGATCACTAATTGAAAATTACTCACCAGTCTAGTAATGATGCTGCAATAATGAGCAAGCAAGGGTGCTGCCTTTTTCTTTACAATAGATTTATCTCCATCAAGCTCATGCAGATCCACAACCCAAACAACTCCAAATTTATCAGCAAAACAAACATACAGCTCATCATTGCTTATCGAAACTGCATTCACTCTTTTTTCAGAGAACCTGTGAATTTTTCGACAATCTATCAGGTAAATTTCACTGAAAGAATTTCAAGTTTCAGAGCTTGGATCCAGAATTTTATCCATTAGGTGAAAGAGTCATTTGAATCCATCTCAAAAAGCACCAAATGTACATTGCAGGAGAGCCGCAATGGATCAAATCCGTTAAGTAAACATTCATTACCAAATTTAACCTGGTTAGCATCTCCTCAGCAGATTTTATGGAGCTTTTTGGCTAATCTAAATCTATCCATGCTCAATAGAGATGCAGATACGGTGAATGCACCAAACTTAATAGAAGACATATCAAATTAAATTTAACAGTACATTTCCTTCAACCACATTTCATTTGAATATACAATGCCAAGAGCCAAGACACAGAACGGACAAAAACCAGCTTAGAATTGGAGAACTCACACTGAAGTAATGCAACGCCAGGAGTCGGTAGACGATATCTTGACAAGTTTATCATCGCCAGCAGATACAAGAAGCTTCCCACTTTTACTATAGCGAATATCCCTGATAGAATCCTTATGAAAAGGCTCAGCAGAATCATCCACCAAAGTTACCCCACAACCCCCTCTGAAATAAATCCACAAAATAAAGAACGATGCTTTGTTTAAATTCCAAATTACAATTTAAATCTTCCAATCTTCACCTTCAAATGTTTTCTCTATGTTCGACCAGTAAGAACAAATGAATGACGGCTAACCTGAGATCGAATATGCGGAGGTCCGACCCGACAGCAACTGCGACGGAATTCTGGGTCGGGTGAACGGTAATTAGGGCCGGAGCGACCTCAATACCTCTGTTATTGTCTCCAGTTTCGATTTGAGTTTTCTCCATGTCCACAATGTCCAACTGAAAATTGAAGGTTTTAGGGTTTTTGTCGCTGGATTTAGATTTGCAGGGTTTTAGCATACGGGCTTTTAAGAATGGACCCATCATAGTCTCATTAAATTGATATTAGACCGATTTCTTAGAATTTGAGAAGGCGGCCCAAGCCCAAATTATAAATTATATTTTGGAAATTCATATATTAGATTCCCAATGTTAAAAATTAAGAGCTGACAATTTTTTACATAATGCGAATAAAGAACAAGAAAATATATAAATTTTGATGGATATGAGTTTGAACTAAACAGATATATGTCAATTACAATACGAAAAAAATCGTGTTATAAACGAATTTTATCTGTTAAATCTATTAAGACACTATTAAAAATATTTAATTATTTTAGTGTTACTTAAAATTCAAACTATATAAAATATTTAAACATATATTATAATATTTTCAAATATTTATAATATATATTTATATATAAATAAGTTTATAATATATTTTGTTAAAATTAATTTGTATATGTAAATAAATATTGTATAGCTATTATTTTTATATGATATTAATATTATGTTTAGATGAACTAACAAATATATATATATATATATATTTCATAAAATGAATTTAAATATTTCTTTCATCTATTTTTATTATTAAACTATAAAATAAAACTACATTATCATTAAATTATAAAAAATAAAAATTTAGATATTTTTTTTAGTTGAATAATGCAAGGTATTTTTTTTTAAATAGATATTATAATTAATCTTGATATTATATTATAGACACGTTAAGTTAATTGTAGCGTATAACGTATACACATTTAGACACATTTAATTGATCATATCAAAATGTATAATGTTGTGTTGTCGTCGTACCCTTATTTTAATTTTTGACACGATTAATTAATAGTGTCGTAGTTATATTTAATATAATTATATCATACATAAAATAAAATACGATACAATTAGACATAACATACATAAGTAAAATGATTGTGTTCGTATTTCAAAAGAAGTTAATAATTGCTCAATATTATTTTAATTGATATTTTTATTTGTGAAAATTGTAGTTTTGAGTTTAAGATATATTAGTAAAAAAAATTTTACCTTTATCGTAAGTATAAAAATATAACTACTCTTATTAGTAGTTAAAGCTCGACTGAAACTCGTTAAAGAAAATAAAAGTTACTGAATTGAGAGCGGTGAATGAATTTACTTTATTATTTTATTAAATCTTAACCTAACTAAAAAAAACTGAACTAACCATTAGAATATCAATACAATTAGGTTGTTATTTCTTAAAAAAATCAGTTGGATTCAATTTAAATCGTTACAAACCCCTAAAAAGGAAAGTGAAAAGTGCTAAATACTCCTTTAATGTTACATTCTCATATGTTAGAATGTAAACAGTGAACTGGTATGAACAGATTTCATGCTACATCAGAAGTAGTGTGGCAGAAAGAATACAAAGAAACTGGTTGATAAACAATTTGCTCAATCGAAATCCAAAGAGAAGCGGATGGGAAAAGAAAAGAGAAAAAAAAAGGGCTCCCTGTTCGTCCTGCTACTAAATTTTATGTGCCACTCCATGTTGGTTAAACAGCTTCAGCATTGGCCCTTACAATAATATGAGTTCCTGTCAAATTCCTAACACCAACAGAAAAACCAAGGGCAAAAACTATGGCTCACAAGAAAACAATGAAGCCATGGAGAAAAGACATCCCTTTTTCTCCAACAGGAGCAGAAATCAATGCCTTTGACAAAAAAATACATAATTTTCACAACAAAGCAGCTGATATAACAAATGGCAACCTATATTCTCAGCTGTGCACATCCATAAATTGTACCACAACACCTTGTCATCGGAGCAGCCTGTCGCCAAGTTGGTCTTTCACCTCCAACTGTCAAGATATCAACATCAGACAAATAGGTGAGATTCCAATTCAATCGATCAGGGCCAATAACCCCTCCAATCACATATATGTCATCTCCAAGCCCAGTCATGGCAAACCCAATCCTTTTGCGGAATTCGGATGCTGAAACCACTACCTTCCTCATCTTTCCCTCCTGCTTGCAAATTAATCCATGGCTCATCACATACACATATAAAGCCCCATGTACAACTGCCATTGGACCTTGGAGGCAATCAAAATCTTCAACCGTCCACCCAGAACCTGTATTATCCAGTACTTGCACTGTTGATAAGCCCTTGTGCAGGACATGCATCTTCCCCCCAATAACTACTCCAGAACATGCTGAATTATGAGAGCGTTGAAGATCAGGTATGGGAATCCAGACATCTTTCTCAGGATCATACATTTCTGCTTGAGATATAGATTTTCTACAGTTGGTAAAACCACCGGCAACAACTATCTTTCCATTCAAAACACAGCAAGCAAACATTGCACGGGGCACAAGCATGGATGCACGTGTAGACCATTGTCGTATTAGAGGGTCATACGACCAGACTTCATTAGTTGCAAAGCTTCCATCCTGGTCACCAGTCAGTGGATCTACATCATCACTATTGCCACCGAGCACAAAGAGTTTTCCAGCAGTGGAGACGACGCCAAAGTGGGCAAGGCGCCTGATTTTGGTGGGCAGAACAGGAAGAGTAATCCAAAGATCTCGAAGAGGGTCATAAAGCTGCCACAAATTCTCAGGATCATAAGCGCACACACATAATAAATCTTCTGTTGAATCAACCTCCTGTCGGACTTTAAATAGCTCAGGACTACGTATGGCAGCCCGCCATGAATGCGAAACAAGCTCTAACTTTGGATGGAGATAGAAGGGAACACGAGCAATGCACCTGATAGCAATGGCATCTGGAAGACCTTCAATCAGTTCAGACATAATAATTATTTCACCTTGTATCACTGATTATTCGCTGGTGAATTGTTGCTATTCTAGTGGAAGTATTTGCACTGACTACCTGATACAACACAACAAAAACAAGTAATGGTTATATGAAAGCTGATTCATGGTTCTGCAATTTAAAAAACAATGTAATCATAAAAGTAAATATGAATATTGATCAAAATTGAACTATATTAGTATTAATTTTATACAGCACTCAAAACAGTTCAAATAGAAACTATAATCCTTTAATAACCAATAGCCATTATTCTACCCCAAAACATTGGAAATATGTTGATGTTTCCAGAAAATAGACTGAGAATGTTATTATCCCATTCACTTCATCTGTCATCAGACTTATATTCTGAAGCTCTAAATAAATTCGATTAAACAATACTTTATATACAAAACCCAAGTCTAATATTTTTCAATTGTTTAATTTGGTAATGCTCAAGCTGCTAAAATAACAATGATTTATCTATTCCAACCTCAAAATTTACCAGCAAGCACATGTAGCATTAAAGTTTCCTTTGAGTTTATCCCAGACTAGCCTCAATTCAAGCAAACTTTTTTTTCAGAAAGGCAGCCTATAATTGCTATTTGCCTTCACAACATTGAGAATTCTACGAACTAGAGTTGTTATCACGATTTTAAATTTAATCCTTTTCATTGGTCGAATGCAGCTTGTAAAAGTTAGTTGAATCCTATGGGCTATGTGACCAGATGTCAACAATCAACATTCAAGTCAGAAACATGACATCCGAATCTATTTTGTAATGAGATCAATACTTACATGGAACATTGTGATAAAAGGTTCTAAAAGGAAAAGCAGTACACTTATTATTGTAGAAATTCAGTGAATAAATTCACAAGCATAAAAAAATCACCTCGGCGACAGCTTCTTGTTGCATACATAGAAGTTACAACAATAGTACAGAACATCATAACTCAACCAAGTAATATTTAAAAAAGAATAATTAATAGCAGAATCTGAAAACCATGGACTATATAGACCTAAAAACCAACATGACACAGACAAGAAAAAAAAAAATCATCTTATCTTTCTTAAATTATACTTCCTTGTTCTGGGAGTTGAAACTTTAATAGTTATATAGTACACAGGATGAGCTCCTTTTTCAAGGACATTGCATAGTCACTTAACTGTTAGATAGTACTAAGTACGTTTTGACATTCATGGAAATAACAAGCATATGCAATTTGGTTTTGCTAAAGCAGCATTTAGCATATTAGCTACAAATATTTTTTTTGGAGATATTGAAATGCTATATATCGATCCTCAAAACACATGCTATATATTCTTTTTGATCCCTTAATAAAATCATGCCCATATTCTTTTACAATAACTGAATCCCGAAAGCCGTAAATTCAATCTTTACTCAATGTATTGATTTATTAGAAGTAATTTAGTCTCAACAAAAATGCCAATACGATGAGGCCTTTAAGAGCACAATAAATCTATCAGCTAATATCATTTTTCAACACAATAAGATGACACAGCACTACTTCCAAGGTGTGGCCATACAACAATTTAATATAAAGAGGACGATTAGTACTGTATTAACAAATATTGAAATAGCTAATTAGCTACAGTCATGTATGCCAGCAGCATCCATCAAATATAGCAAACTTACCAGCAATATCAGTATTTTAGATGCTTTATCAAAAAGTCAATAAAGTCCAGCAAACATCCCACCTTGCAGACTTTGGGTAAAATGAATTAATAGTACAAAAACTTTTGCATATGTATCAAATTGGTACCAAAACTTTGTTTTATATTAAATTGGTACCAAAACTTTGGAGTTAGTTTCAGATTATGGTATTAAACACTTTTCCGGTTGGTTCATGTAAACGTGGACACCATTTGTTGATGTGAACGCCGGATTTACTGACGTGGATGCCAGAAAAATTTTGGGTACCATGATCTAAAACTTAACTTCAAAGTTTTGGTACTAATTTGATACAAAACAAAATTTTGGTACCAAAAAAACATTTTACCCTGCAGACTTTCATTCACATATAGTTTAATAAGATACAGCCTCATGCCCACTTCTTGACAGCACTTCTCCATCAATAATTTCTAAGAAACTTACTTCTTTAACTCAGCCAAGCTCTATGATTTTCAGATAACTTTTATCTTCAGAAATACCAAAAGTTCTTAAGTACCATAAATGCATATAGGCAGCACATCCAGAGTATTGAAGTTAAAAATGCAATACAAAAGGGAAAAGAAGCATCTTTTACTTGGGTGTGCTTGGGGAAGAAGATAAACCAGGCTTCACAGACGAAAGAGAGAAAGAACAGGAACTATTTTCTTCTTTTAGAAGTTCTCAAGTATTATGAATCATCCAGATTTCAAACCCAATATTAGTCCATGAAATCCACATTAAGATAAACATTTTGTAGGCAATCTAATACTCGCCATTAAACTACACAAGGGAGCTTAAATCCAAGCAATATTGGCTACCAAATTTCTTAGTAGTATTTAAAAACCATAGATGAATTTCAGAAATTTGATAAATCCCGTATGATTAAATTTCTAGCAAAGCTCCCACAACATTTTTGTCGTACTGAGACAGATTTTCAAGTTCAAGCTTCAGCGTAATAATGCCTGTAAAAGTCCACCTAAACCAAAATTAAATCTTTCAATTGCCAAAAAAGGGTCTAAATACAAAGATGGGGCATATGTGTGTATGTTGAGAAGCAGAAGCACAATTAAAAGCCTCTTATTTCATTAGTGATTGTATGTATACCTCCACATGTTATACGATTCAAAGTTGAACAAACTAAGATATAAGAGTTGCCATTTCCCCTGAATTTTTAAGGAGATTCATTCACAAACAGACACAAGAGCGTTGATCACAAAATACAATGCAGAAATCTTGAAACAAGTAATCTATAAAACATTTGAGATAATTTCAGTTTGGGGAAGACTGCAGCAGGCAAGATCACAAATGCAATTCCATATACAAACATCTAGGAGTAAATATATCTTAAGATCTTACAACATAAACTCATAATGACTGGATAAAAGCCCAAAAACCTCCACCGATAATAAATGTTCAGAGTCTAACACATGCAAATCGTCATCAAAAGTCCAGAATTTTCTTTGCAACATCCAGACGCACACCAAATTATTCAACAGGAAAACAAATGTCAATTAACTTAGCATGTTCAGCTCATTACAAAATCAAAACGCAAAATCACCAAACACAAACGGAACACCCAAACTCAAACCCCAAAGACAAACAACACGAACACCGGAAAAAAAAACAGCAATTTTCAACTTCAAACGCAAAGCCCACTTCGAATTCAGCAAAAATAATTAACGGGTATCAAAGAATTTCAAAATCCAATAAAAATTGAAAGCAATTTTCCATAAAAAATTGTGAGAAGAAAACAAAAGGACTAAAATTCTGGCAATCACCTATGCTTCACCTGAAAGGCAATAGGATTTCCGGGGGATATATCGCTCAAATTTCAACGGGTAAAAGAGTAGCGTAGTATTAACAGCTGACGAAAAGGCCAAGTTGCAAAAACAAAGCTTAATAGTAAAATAGAGAGGTTTATTGTTGTTTTTATGAATTTTGAGCGTTAAAGAAAGTCTTCCCAATCTTTGTTCCTGTTTTTTTTTTTTTTTTTTAGCTTACCCTAAAAACCGAATAGGGGAATTGGGATATTCTTCTTTCCTTGCACTCCCCAATGGCATTTTTGTTAATAATGGAACTGTTCTGGTCGACCGACACGTTCACTGCACGTGCTTCATATCCACCTGCAAATTCTATAGCCTAAAGTCTAAACCTTACAAATCTTGTTCACATTTAATTTTGGCCAACAACAAAACCACATAGTCATTATGAAATAGTTATTACAACAAGATTATATGTTCAATTTTTAAACAGGTTCAGTATA
This sequence comes from Balakata baccata, assembly GCA_949630135.1. Taxonomy (NCBI): domain Eukaryota; kingdom Viridiplantae; phylum Streptophyta; class Magnoliopsida; order Malpighiales; family Euphorbiaceae; genus Balakata; species Balakata baccata. The sequence goes on along the minus strand of CATIWF010020170.1, from coordinate 22,425 downwards.
TTATATCATTCATAAATTAATCTGATTATATAATAATATATATTTAATTATTTTATTTTTATTAATTGATATGAATACAAATAGATGGATATACGTATACCCTAATAATAAAAAGAAAAAACAAAAGGTGAACTTAGTGTATATGTTTTTATTTAATTTAATGGGTAATTATGGTTTTGAATTGAGAAATTTTCTTTTGTAATTTGTAGTCATTCTAGAATGACTGCTATTCACCAATTTGCCAAATTCGCAAGCAAACTTCGAATGTCTTCTTCCTGTGAGGTTGCTTTGAAACTTTGGCAGTCAAAAATTGATATCGAGTTAGTGGGTAATGCAATTTGACTGCAATCATTAATGTTGATCACAACTGCCAATAAATTAGAAATATATATTTTTAATAATAGCATATTCATTCATAATAAAAAAAAAAATCAGTATAAATATGTAATTAAAGATGAAATGACCTATTTAACAATATTTTTTTGGGTTGGACCATGAGAATTTAGCATTATACAGTAGAAAGAAATATCATTTTTGTTGTCATTATTTCTAACAAATCGAATTGTAAAGTTATTGTATTATTGATAACTATCGGGTAAAAATATCTTAGGCATATAATCATATTAAAGGGTGTTACATATTACTATAAATGAAGACAAAACAAATCTTACTATAGGTGAGACACATATTTTTATTACGAAGAACATAAACTAAAATTCAAAAAGAGACAAAAATAAAAAATGCCAAAACAAAATAACAGATCTTCGGTGAACAAAAAAATAGATGAACTATTGTGCATGAAGAAAAATAGAAGTAAAGACTACCGCAGGTACTAAAAGCCAACTGGCATCTCTTAAAGAACAACCAAGGAAAATAAATAGAAGAGAAAAGGGTGGTAACGGAAAGAGTTTTGAGAGAGAGGAAGAGCAAATAACCTAGGTGAATGTCATAAATCAGAAATACTAGTCACACTTTATTTTCTTTTCAACACTTGCTTATACATTTGTTCTATAATTAATCAACATTATTAAGTTTTAATTATTAAATAAAGTAATAAATTTTATAAATTAAAATTTTAATGATATAGACCGAGTATCTAAAAAAATATTAAGAAAAAAAAATTGTTACTAGCTAAGTCAGTTTTGTGTCTATTGCCAAACAGTATTAATAGATATTTCTGGTTTGCACAGTATTAGTAGATATTAATCTTCGTATACAAAGTATCAAAAAATTATTCTTAGTTAGCCCAATGACCCAACGAGATATGAGGAAGCTAAACTCCTCTTTGGTCTTGGATTCGAGACGCATGACCAAAAAAAAAAATTATTCTTAGTTAGAGCCATTAATTGTAAGTTGTAAAACTGTAGCACTGAATTAGAATAACAATAACCCTTCGTTTAAGATTCATATATTTTAATTATTGATCTGTCAATGGTCAACCATTTTCACAATCATGTTGGATTATTATTATTTTGTATGGCTTTTATGGTTGAAGTAGGACATACATGATCGTGATTTCTTGAATATGCAATTTTTGCCTTTAAATCTCTATAAATAATTTTTATTTATTAAAAATAAGAAGTAAAATATATACCCAATTATATTATGCCCACAAATTAAACAATTATACATTAAAAAAAAATGATTCATCCAATAAAAAAGTATATATGTATAGGAGCCCAATGTGTAATTGTGATTTGTGTATAGTAAAGGATTCAACAAGTGTTTTGCTACCATTTGGATTATTATCCGGCACGAATAAAATTAATCTTAACGAGTTAACATATATACCGAAGACACGTATAGTTTAGAAAAAAAGAAAAATCAATAGAAACTGATACAGCTCATAAGGATGAAGCAAACGAAGCAATGAAGAGCAAGAAGACGAACGACAGAGAATTTTAATTTAGTGGAATTTCCATCTGATGTTCCATTATCTGTTGATGGTGCTGTCTTTGTTGATCCATCTGCTGTAGGGGAATGTTCAGGTGTTGCTGATGGAGAGTTTGCAGGAGAAGATGCTGTCCGCACATAAATAATAATTAACTTGTCTAAATATTCCTAAAAAATTAATTAGAAGAGAAAATAAAGAATGAGTCCTTAAATTCTTACCTCTGCAGCGGCTGATAGGGGGAGTTTGAACGTTGCAAGCATTAGGAAGAGCTAAAGCCTGAGTCTGATTAACATTGACACCAAGTGAAGAGGCACCGCCGTTAAGAACTTCACATAGACACTGAGGCTGTGACCTCACCGCACTGGCTAGCTGTGTGCAGCACTGTGAAGATGGGGTTGATGAATTCCCTGTTATATAGTTTAGGCATGGAGACATGCTTATTAGCACATTGGTGCAGCTTGATTGAGACATTGCCCCTCCACACCATGTTGCTATGACAGCAAACCCAATAATTATCATCTCCATTCTCCTTCCTTCCATTTGGAATTGGCTCCAACAGATTGATTAATGTGTAGTTGATGCTTGTTTTCTTCTGCTGTTTGCTGGAAAAAGGGGTGCGAGGTGTGGGTTTTATGAAGGGGAAGACTGAACAAAAGAGTGGCAGCTGGCTGATTTTATGGTTCACCAACTTTTTCTACTTATGTAACAGTTTATTTGGTGAACAAATCCTACTTTTGAGATTTTAATGATTTTTTTCTATTTTGTGTTTAACTTTGCTTTCCTTAGTTTTTTCCATTTTTCAAAATTATACTGCTATTTAAAATATTAAAGGATTAATGCTGATGCTGGTCTTCGAAATCCAAGCCCAAATTTCTCTTCTTTTGACTGTCTTCTACTTCTATTTGCAAGTGAAGAAAGAATTCATGGCTGATATTTTAATTTGTTCTTTAGACTATATAAGAAGGAAGAGAAGAAGATTTGAGGACAGCATAAATGATGTTCTTACAAGAAAGGAACAACGTTCCTTGATTCTTTTTTCATTAATCAAACAAAATGAATAAATCAAGTACAGTAGAAACAGAAATCCTGTTTTAAGAGACTAATACAAAATTATACATAAGAATCATCAATTAATAATGCTGCACCAAGCCACAAAAATCACACTCGGAATGTGGTAACAACTGAGCAGCATTACACTCATTGATCAAAGCTCAGAATCTGATGGGAGTTGAAGCATATAAAGCAATGAAACTTATGAATAACGTGAGATGAAATTGTGTTCTTGTGATACTTGCAGCATCTGTTGCTGGAACTGTTTTGGACCCAGTTCCTGCATTCATCCATGAAAAGATATTAATAAAAAAATTAACAAAATTTCATCGGAAATTAAAAATATTTACCTGTAGGAATGCTTGGCAATGATGGGGTATTTGTATTTGGAGTTTCAGGTGTATCATCTGAAGAATCTGATGGAGATGGACCATTGGCATCTGATTGAATATAACAAAATTAAGTTAGTTTTATACCGGTATTATTAATTATATCCTTATTATTCTTACATACCACTGCAGCGGCTAAGGGGTGGTGTTTGCACATTACAAGCTCCAGGGAGTGACAGAGCAAGGGTTTGATTAATGTTGAAGCCCATTGATGAGCCACCGCCATTGAGCAATGTGCACAGGCATTGAGGCTGGGATTGAACAACAGCGGCAAGCTGTGAACAGCAGGAAGATGATGGGGTTGACGAATTCCCTGTAACGTAATTTAGGCATGGGGTTAAAACCATCAGGACCCTGGTGCACCCCGATTGAGCCTTCGCTCCATTACAAAGCATCACTACAAGGACCAGGATCGTAGCAAATTCAATCCCTTTTGAACCCATTTGGATCAATATTATAGAAGGCAAGAAGACTAGAGAAATTTGTTCGCAGATCAGAAGGAGGAGAACAAGTAGTCTGAAGCTTAAGTTTGGAATTTATAGTTGAACTGGACTAAGGAGGAGAACCTATTAGTTGTATTTGGATGGCCAACTTTTACTTAACTGGAGCTATTTGGTACAAATATCATGAGAAGTGGTTAGTAAAGTTTCTTTTTATAATCCTATAATTTTTCTGGTTTGTTTCTATTAACATAACAGAATAATTCTGTGCAAGAGATGATGTGTTCATATGGGCAGTGTATGACCCGATTGGGTGGCCAACTTCATTTTAAAATTGGTACTGTTATTTGATAAGGACTATTCTAATTTTGGCTTAAATTTTCTCCTTTTTTTTGCTTTAGCCTCAGGAACAAGGAAGAAGTCGTTAATCATTATTTTTTACCAGGATTTCAGGATTGAACAGCGTTGTATTGTATTTACCATTGCAATGCCCAAAAAGATCTTTTACTCATTTATTGTAAGCAAACCAAACAAATAATACAATTACACTCCTGCCAGTAAAAGCAAGAATACTCTATCAAACAAATAAAAAATAGATAAATGAATCATAGTCAACACTATGATTACTCTCTCTTTCCAATAACGATTGACAGCATGCCTAATAGTGTTCTAAGCCATGAAGGCATCATTCAGCATTATCATCAAAATCATATAGAGCAACTCAAATATGTCCAATAGACGTGCAGTCTATATAGTGCAAGCAAGCTCAAGAAGAAATATTTGATTTCTTTCACAAGACTGAGGTTCATAGATTCTAAGGCATAAGAACAAATAAATACAAGTCCTTACAGAAGTTGAAGGTTTCCAGAAAAAAAAAGGAATTTCAAGAGTTTTTTCAGATTCTGTTGAAAAGACATAAGAATTAAACTATTCAGTCAGCAAAAACAGTTATCAATCTTCTATGGCATTGTTCTTTTTCCTTCTTCCATTCATGATTCTAACCCATAATTGAGATAAGTCAAATGGATATCACCAGAATTGATATATAGTTTAAATGGATTCAGTACAAAAAATGGCAAGATGGGATCCAAAACTTAGTCACATTAACAAAAACAGATATTTTCTAACAGACTTTCAGCAATCTACCCAAGATGAAGTATTACCTGAGAGATAACAACATGTTGATTGAGATGATGCTAATCTGATGCTGCTATTGCCAAGAACCACACTGCATCCCTGTTCTCAACTCTCAGTTACTACAGACCCATTTAATTATGATAGATGCTGTGACTGAAGAATTAACTAAGGACTCTCATATGCTTCTCTGTTGCAATCACTTTGGGACGAAGGCTCCTCATACCCCCTGAAAGCTTCAAAGAGCCGCCCTAAAATTAATGACAAATTTTAACATGCCAAGAAAGTACGATCTCTCTGACAAACAATCATAACAGAGGAAACAGTATCCTAGCAGCAGCAGATAAAGGCAACAATGAACTACTCCTCAATATGAAGGACAGGAAAGAAAACAACTTAATGCAGAAACTCATGAAAATACATTCACTGGAAAAAAGAAAGAACAACTGCAAATAAGGTGCAAAATTCTCCAGTGAAAACCAATAAGCAGGCTAGTAGCTAGAGTTAAAACAGCCTCAATAACCCAATAATCACCTCTACGTCCAGTTATATTCTGATCTCTCATGCTTTAAATGATTTTGGCCTTTGCAGGGAAATTGTGAATTCAGATTTTGGCCTTTCCTTCTTCTTTCAATTCCATCCATATCCTCAGAACAAACAAAATGACATAACAGCCACATCAAACAAAGGCAAAGACAATATTCACAAAAAAACCAACACAATAAATGCAAATTTCAATCGTATATACTATATAGAACACAAACTAGGGTGACAAACATCCAATCCAATGTAAAATTTGAATAGGATCGAATAGAAAAATGGAAAGATTTGCACAAGTCGAAGTTATATCCTTTTTAATCACTTTGTGGAAAATCATTTTAATTGCACATATTTCATCAGCTTGGACTAACACTTGAATGAAGTACAGGGGACATGATAAGCATTGATTAAAGTACATCACTAAAACTTCTCATCTCTCATTATTGCTTAGAAACCAAGTGAGTCAGGAGTCCCTTACCTGATTAAAACAAGAACTCATTAGCCCATAATTACAACCATGCCAGTGACCCAAAACAAGAATCTGAAATTATAGATAAATTCCCTGGCTTGCACGATCAGTGGATGGTATTTTGGAACTTCGCCCCTTAAGGCGGTTGAACAACCTATCCTTCCACCGGGCAGAGGCACTCGGGTTAAAGGGGGCCAAGTTCCCAGCCAAATCTTCTTTCCTTTTTGGGTGCGAATCATTTTCATTTATAGCTTAATTAGGAAATGTGAGAAAATATTCTTATCAATGGGAATTGGCAAATCGTACTGGTAAACCAAATTACAATAAAAGCATTTACCTTGTTCAGTTCACCAATAATCACCAACAGTGTTTCTCTCCGTGTATTTTTTGAGATGGGCAATCTTCACAAAACAGTATTGTTCTAAGGCAGTGCTGATCAATCTAAAGGCAGTCGGTAGCTTTTTGCAGTGACTATGTATCATAATTTTTCTTCTCATAATCTTTCCCATCATGAAAAAATTGGCTTTGTCCAGAAAGAAATACATAGCTTTGTTTTACACATCAACCCAGCTACAAATACAAGCAGTTCTTATCTTCAAACCCCTATCTGACATCATTCTCCTCACTTTTTTTTTATATACATTTGCATTTGAACATCTGCTTGGGTGGGAAATGAAATGTTCTAGTGTTGTTTTTGTGAATAGATTCGCATGTTTAACGTTCGATAACAAGTACTGCAGAAAACAGAAGAAACAATTTCTTTTGTTTGTTCATTGTATCTTATCTTCCCAAATCCCACATCGCTGATTTTATACGGAAGCAAAAGGGAAGCAGGTTATTAATGAAGGAAATAAAAGCTTTTCAAATCATACCTTTCTCGGCCTTTTGGCTAAGATCAAGTGTAGTATCTGTTCTTATCAGTTTAATATCTGATACGTGGACTATTGGTCCACATGATATTAAATTAATTTTTTTTGGGGAGAGCTCACTACAGTAGCTAGCTACTGGGGCTCTGAGCGTCGCCCATGCGTTGCACTATAGCACGGGCCTGGCGCACCCCTACCAAATTAAGTCTTAAAGATTTTGGGCCCCTTTTGGGTAGGGCCCCTGTGCAGGCCTTGGGAATTTTTTAAAAAAATATATGCTTAACATAATTTTAATGTTTGCTAGTTTTATATTGATTTGAATTGTTTGTTTTAACTTTTAATACCCCACAATTTTGTAGTATAATAAGTGAAGTAGTGCTAATTTCCCAGTCTAGGCTCCAATTTTAGATTTGAGGATAGCAAAAGTGATGTTTTCCAAGAAAAATTATTGTCTTTTGATTCATATCCCCATTCAGCAAACAAAATAAATAATAGAAGTACGCTCTGATTGTAGAGCACGAATAATATTTTGGGAGACTAATACAAAATCAAACGAAAGAATAATCAATCAATAATGATAGAGCAAGCCACAAATCACACTCCCAATCTGTTAACAACTGAGCTGTGATAGCTCCTTGATCAAAGCTCAGAATCTGACGGAAGTTGATGCAGCTGAAGCAACAAAAATTATGAATAATGTGACATGAAATTGCGTTCTTGTGATTCTTGCAGCATCTGATGTGCCATCTGTTGCTGGAATTGCTTTGGACCCACTTCCTGTATTCATCCATGAAACTATATTAATCAAAATATTAACAAAACTTCATCTGAAATTAAAATTCTTTACCCGCAGGAATAGTTGTGATTGGAGTTTCAGGTGTATCATCTGAAGAATCTGATGGAGGACTCAGTGGTGATGATGATGGACCATTGACATCTGATTGAATATTACAAAATTAAGTTAGATTAATATTGGTATCATATCCTTATTATTCTTAGATTAGTACAAATATGACATACCATTGCAGCGGCTAACGGATGGTGTTTGTACATTACAAGCTCCGGGGAGTGATAGAGCAAGGGTTTGATTAATATTGAAGCCCATTGATGAGCCACCTCCATTGAGCAATGAGCACAGACATTGTGGCTGAGATTGAACAACAGTAGCAAGCTGTGAGCAGCAGGTTGATGATGGGGTTGATGAATTCCCTGTAACATAGTTTAAGCATGGGGTTAAGCCCATCAGGACCCCGGTGCACCCTGATTGAGCCTTTGCCCCATTACAAAGCATCACTACAAGGACCAGGATCATAGCCAATTCAAACCCTTTTGAACCCATTTGGATCAAGATTATGGAAGGAAAAAAGACTGGAGAAATTTGTTCGCAGATCAGGAGGAGAATGTTTTGGATTTTTGGACTTGAGCACAAGCAGTATGAAGCCCAAGGTTGGAATTTATAGTTGAACTGGACTAGGGAGGAGAACCTATTAGTTGTATTTGGTTGGCCAACTTTTACTTGACTGGAGCTATTTGGTACACATATCATGAGAGCTGGATAGTTAAGTTTCTTTTTATAATTCTTTGATTTTCCTGGTTTGTTTCTTATAGTAGCTAGAATAATTTTTTGTTAGTGATGATGAGTTCGTATGGGCAGCTTATGATCGCATAGGTGGCCAACTGCATTTTAAAATTAAGAATATTCTGATTTTAGGCAATGCAATATTAAAAAAAATTATGCATTCTATGTAATTGAAGAAAAATAACAGTGCATTCAATGAAGAAAAATAATAGGGATCTGTTGCAATTAATCAATGGCAACTCTGCTTACTCCAATTAATGCATAAATAAAGCAAAGTGAAAAAAATGTTGAATTGCTGGCCAGAAGATGGATTTCATGGAAAAAAGAACACTTACCCAATAGGTTTATGAAAAATTTGTGAACCAAGTCAATTACAACCTGCAATGTTGCAAAAATATTTATATTGTTTTGCATACATGACACTATTGTAATTCTTTTGATACATGTATATTTCCATGAATAAGGCTTAGGGTCGAAAAATCCTAGATTTAGTTAATTTATGGGGCATTTCATTTCTCTACAGATCTTGGTAATTTTTGTGGGTCTATCACTGCTCTTTGATCTTCTGAATTATAGGGTGTGGATTTAAATATATTTTCAGACATAGCAATTCAAATATGGGAAATTTTAAAAATGTTAAAAAATTTCTAAAATATTACAACTATATCTCAACTTAAAATTTTTTTTCAAAACTTTCGAAGACATCTAAAAATATTACAAAAATACCTGCACTCAAAAAGTCACCCCAAATCCAAAATATACCAAAAAATACATATTTGATATATCTCCGGTATGTCTTAGATATATCTTAAAAATATATTGAAAATTTTTTAAAACTACCTCGGAAGTAATTGGTTGAATTGTTCAGATTTTTACAAAAAAAAAAAAAAAGAAAAAAGAAACTTAATATGATTGTAGGCATTAAAAACATTATTACTTAGATGTCATTTGTAACAATCATTCACGATGTGACTGTTAAAATTCAAGTTCATTTTTCCAAAAAAATAATACTATATCTTCATTATGGTAATTCAATGATCAGATCTTTCTCTAAGTTGAAAGCTTTATATACAATGTGTAATCGAAAAACAATAAATAAAAAATTGAATCAGACCAAAATGAAAAAATTTTCAGGTGAGCAATAAGGCCACTATATTTGTGAGACTGTAATAGCACGAGAATAGGAGAATGGCCACCTTGAGACTAGTAATAAAGAAATAGATATTTTTAGACCTGTAAATGAGCCGAGCCAAATAGAAATTAACTCGAGCTCGGCTTGTTAATATCTTGGTTAAGCTCGAAGCTCGGTTTGTATAAAAATTTAGAGATTTACAAACGGTTCGAGCTCGATTCATTAAATGGTCATTAAGCATGCTTAACGAGCCATTTGATAAGAAACTCGATAAGTATATAAATGAATTATTCAATAAGAACTCGATATGCATATAAACGAGTTGCTCAATAAGAGCTCAATAATCATACGAATAAGTTATTCGATAAAAAGCTTGATAATCGTATAAACTAGATTGAGCTTAAGCTCGAGTTCAATAATCGTATTTCATTTAAACAAATTTAGAAATAAAAAAAAGTAAATAAATACGAATTTAGAAAGTAAATTAATACATAAAGTAAGAAAAATGAAAATTTTATTTAAAAATTTAAAAAACACAAATAAATTGTACAATATAAGATCAAATTACAATTGTTCAAAGTAAAGTCTCAAATACAACTATAAAAAATGAAATTACTAGACAAATAAAAATAGACTTTTTCTTCCATGCCACAATACCAATATATAAACCTTGATATTTTTAATGGTAACTACCCTGTAAAACTAAAAAATATTAATACATAAACCAATAGCTAATAACAAACAGTAATTTGTTCTTTTTATGACTAAATGAAAGAAACAAAAGAACTACTCAAACTCCTTTTGGCCAGACTACTAAGAAATCAAATTTCCACCCGAGATATACAAAAGCAAAAATGACCATCTCTCAGCATCAAGTTGCTGCTAAGAAAATTTAACCAGTTCAGAAATGCATGACAAACAAGCAATGTACAAAATTCAAATCATGCAACTATGTTTCATATTTGTACATAATAATCTTTTGCACCCCATGTGAACATGTTCAGCAGCAGTTCAACTATATATGTAACTTGTCATTTCCCTCAAACCAGTATGTATATTTTGTAATATCTGCTAGTATATTAGTTTTCCTCATGGATATGTATTAATTTCTAAATCCAATAGTTATTTTTTTTTCGCATCAGTTGTATTCCATTTGTCACAAGCTAAACAATGACAAAAACAACATATTGTAGCACTTAAATTTTTTTCCATAACTTAATTTCTATAGAAAGGTCAAAATGGCACTAACTTGCCTTAGTAACTAACAAGTCGAGAACAATAAAAGCCAGCCCATGTTATCCGTTGGCACAAGGACTAAATGAAATTAAATTTTCAACCAAATGTATAACATGCACAATTTTCTTATCTCACTAATAAACCGGTTGAATTTCACTGATGGTATCTCAATTATGTAAATGGTAATAATTAAATATCTCAAATACTATTTGTAACATAAAATTATCTCGATTTTTATTTTATAACTAAAATAATTTTTGAAAAACTGAATTTTTACCGTTTGTATAGTTGGATTATTGTTTATGAAATTCACCGTAATAAACCTTAATCTGCAAATTTTTGTAGCTAAAATCCACATTATATTTGGCAATTTTGCATATAATCCATCAATAGCATCTTCAACAATTAGCCAATTCCCATAAAATATTTACATGCAAATGACAACAATAAAATAATATAATGAAATCACTAAACAATACTCAAGTGCAAAGTATAGAGGTACGGCGACAAGAATGCCAAAAATCACAAGATACTATTACTGTTCATATATGGAATAAAAACCATTATTGTTATTGAATTATTATCCTAATAAAAACATAATCAAATTAATTGCATAACTCATGTGCTCATTTCCTGATCAATTATTCCAAATTCGTAACTTTGCAAAAAAAATTTTTAAAAATATCCAAGATTAACACAAAACTGAAAGTGGTTGGTTCACACAAAAACACAAGTTCCTCTACACATTTTATAACCCAATTCATCAAATTGAAAAAAAACAAAATCAAGATATCTTTGTTGATTTAACAGAATACAAACCCATATCGGAACGTTATTTAGTTCACAGAAAAAATCATCATAAACGAAAAGGAAAAAAGAAGAGTTAAAACCTCTGCTTTTTGGAGAGATTGTACAGGCCACTGATTTTCAGTTTTCAGATTGTGATTTGTGCAAGACTGAGCTTTTTGTTCCTTGTAATGTCAAATCGGCATAGTCCTCTCTCATAGTTGCCAACCTTATCAGTAATGTGATGTTGAAATTGTAGGAAGGGAGAAGTATGTGGTCGAAGTATTTGAAATTGGAAGGGATCTGGTCGAAGGAGAGTCAGAAGCAGAGATGGGAAGAAGTATACGAGTGTGGCTTAGCAAAAAAGTTGGCAATGAAATCCTTAAAAAAGTGAAACGCTTCATAAATGGACTATAAAAACGGTGAGTTTTCAAAATAACATTAATTTTTTAATATATTACAATAAGATATCATATATATATATATATATATCAAAAAAAACTAATCTGATTATATTAGTTAATTGAGTTAATTTTTTTATTTAATAATTTAATTTATTAATGAATAGTATTAATAATTTATTAATTAGAAGTCCAATTATGTTTTATATATAAAAAAATCAAATAACTAATATTAAAAAGAAAAAAATAATTTAATAAAAAAAATTAGGAAGCCACAATAAAAAATAGCATAGCGTATTAAACTACATGCATCGCACATGAATAATTGGGAATAGTGGAGATAAGGCAAATAACCGCAAAGTACTTACTACATCTATTTTATATATAACTCTTAATAATAAACAAATTAGTAATTTGGTATTAAATTTGTGGCAAACATAAATCTTTTATTTATTATGAATAAAATACTATAAAATAATATGAAATTTGAAATAAACATGCATTCTTATAAAATATCATAATATTATATAATTCATTATAAATAAAATAGTACGAATAAAGTTACATTGTTAGTTAAAATACAAAGGGTAACATATTAATTATTAAATTTGAGATAAACATGTCCCTATTCCAAATATTAGTGGCATTAACATTCCAAAATAAAATGAAATAAATTAATAAAAAAATTATATAAAAATCAAATGATGACTGATGATGAGTTCAATATCTAATAATTATGTACAAGACATGTTAATAAAAAACTAGTCATAATATATATATAAAGTGGGAGTAGTGGAGGATAAGCAAATTTACCAAAAAGTCAATATAATTGTATTAGTTAATTGATTAATTTTGTCATTTAATAATTTAATTTATTAGCAAATAGTATTAATAATTCATTAATTAAAAATTTTATTAGGATCAGGTAACTATGTTTTATATATAAAAAAATAAAATAATTAATATTAAAAAAATATTCAGAAGACAGTAAAAAAACGATAATATATTGTCATTCAAAGTATAACAACAATAATTTTCACTGACATGTTGAATTTATATAATGATAAGTCTAAACTAAATTATAACCATATATGTAATATATAACATGAATTTCAAAATATTGAGTACAGTTATTATAATTTCAAAATATTGTCATTCAAAGTATAACAATAATAATTTTCACTGACATATTGAATTTATATAATGATAAGTGTAAATTAAATTACAACCATGCATGTAATATATAATATAAATTTCAAAATATTGAATACAGTTCTTATAAATTATTTGAAAAGTTATAATTTATTAATAATTTTTATATAATTTAATAATTAATTTATTATAATTATATACATAACGAGTTAACATGCATATTATAATATAATTTACTTTTATATAAAATATAATAAACAAATATAATTAATAACTATTAGTATTTAAATTAAATGTGATTTAATTACATCATAATTAAAAGTAACTAAAATTAATTTGCGGGACATTATTATTATTTATTTAATAATGATGTGTCCAATTATTAAAAATCACGTTCATCTCACATGTATGATTTATAATTGGGAATAGGGGGACAAACAAAATGACTGCAAAATATTTATTATATGACTTTTAACAATGGACAAATTAGTAATTTGGAGGATGAATAAAACAATTGTAAAGTTTTTACTATCTCTATTTTATATATAACTTTTAATAATGGACAAATTAGTAATTTTCATATGAGTTATAAAACGAGTTTAATATATAATAATCACCATATTAATGAAAAACTAGTATATATAAAAATGGAAATAGAGGGAATATGCAAATTTACCAAAAAGACAACTTAATTGTATTAATTAATTTAGTTATTCAATAATTAAATTTATTAGTGAATAGTATTAATAATTCATTAATTAGAAGTCTAATTCTATTTTAGGATTAGGTAACTATGTTTTATATATAAAAAATATTAGAAATATAGTTTGATAATTAATTTATTTTAATCATTTACATAATGAGTTAAGTTGTTAAAATTTATATGCATATTATAATATAATTTACTTTTATATAAAATATAAGAATTAAATATAATTGATAACTATTACTATTTAAATTAACTGTGATTTAATTACATGATAATTAAAAATAACCAAAATTAATTTGTTAGATAAGATTATTATTATTATTATTATTATTTATTTACTAAAAATTATTCAAATTATTAAAAATCAAGTGCATCGCATGTAGATAATTGAGACTAGAGAGAGAATAGATAAAATGACCACAAAATACTTACTATCTTGATTTTATATATAACTCTTAATAATTAACAAATTAATAATTTAGGGGACGAACAAAATACCTGTAAAATGTTTACTACCTATATTTTATATACGACTCTCAACAATGGACAAATTAATAATTTTCATATGAGTTAATGAACTTGTAAAATGCTTGCAACGTAAGTTAATAAAAAACTAGTAATTATAAATATTAATATACGAACATGTTTGGGAATCTGTGAACAGATATATTCGTGAACCTATAAACGAATATATTTGCGAGCTTGTAAACGAATACATTCACAAGTTTATAAACGAACATGCTTGCAAACTTGTAAAAGAATACTCTCGCGAGCTTATAAATGACCATGTTAGCAAGCTTATAACTGACCATGTCAACAAGCTTGTAAATGAACACGTTCGTGAGCCTGTTAGACAAATACTTTTGTGAGCTAATGAACCAAACCCTCTCAAGCTTGAGCTCGATAAGGGTAACGAACAATTTCAAACAAGTTTTTTTTTTCAAACCAAACTTTAATAGCTTACAAACGATTTGATTCTATTACAACCCTAGATGTTTTCAAGAAAATGCAAAGTGAGCAATATCTAAAATATATATAAATTGGTTGATGAATGAAAAGCCGAGTTAGTTGAGGCACAATAATGGAAAGAGTAAGACATGTATTATGGTAAGAAACCTAAAAAAAAAAAAAAAGATTTGAATTTTATTAATTTTTTTTAAATAAAGGGATGATAGCAGAAAAAAAAAATGATAACTCAAATCCTTAATTTGACAAACAAATTTACCGAATATATGTAGAAAAGTTAAAAATCAAATAATTAGAATTAAGATCCTAAAATCAAATTCAAATAACTAAAATTATGGAAGTAAATTATGTCAAGATCACAATAAATTAAAATCTAATATCTCTAATAAAGAACTAAATAATATAAAATCAGCAATTCAACAAACTGAAACTTAGACCGAAACCATAATTTGGAGCAGTAGCTCTCTAGCAGCATAGCACCAGCCAGTATCCACCTCAACATGAGTCATATCCTTGTACACACCCGTAACCCTTAGATTGACATATCCAAAATACTTCTTTCTAACAAACTTCAACTGCCCAAACAAAGCAAATCACTTCATCGGCTTCTATTACGTCTCTTGTTCTTCTAAGCGCACTTCGCCTTAATATTTTGTTGCCAACTTTCAACAAAGCTAAAAATTAGCATTTAATTGCTGTTGGATAACTTAGATACCGGTAGCTACAATAGGACAGGGAAGAAATATGTTTCGATGAAGATGAAGAGAAGACAATAAGAAAAATGAAAATGATAGAAAGAAGAAGATGTATGAAAATAAAAAATGGTAAAATTGAAAAGTAGATTTGATAAAAACGAAAAGAAAAAAAAATCTTAGTATTTTAAAAAAAAAGGTTAGAAGTAGGTAATTTGTAAAATTTCGAATGATTGAGAATCAGAAATGGATTAGTTACTAAAAAGTAAAATGAGACAGTAAAAGTGTTTTTTTTCATAATAAGAGATTTCGAATTCGAGCACTAAACGTAGAAAACCTTTGAAAGTGAGAGTTTTGCTTACTAGATAGTAAAATCCAAAAAAAAATGGTTAGTTTAAATTAGAAAAGTACTCGGTTTAAATCCTCCTAGGCAAAGTATGTTTTATCAAAGCTCTTCGTATCAAGTAAGACACCTCCACAGTGTTCGCCGTGGCATTGGGAACTCCAAAATGAATCCTCTGCAATATATGCATTCTACAATTTCAGGTATATCAAAATATATGCAAGCTTGAGCAAGTTTTTCACTAAGAAATTGGGGCAACGATGAAAGGTGAAAAGTTTCATACTATTGTCAAGTGCCATGGAAATTGAAATTCTTCTGTTAATCTTTTTTCAATTTCCCTGTATCTTTTTGTCAAATTTCTCTTATGTTCTGCCATAAATTTTCTCTTTTTTTTGTTTCTTTAGCCTCTGGAGCAAGGAAAAGGTCAATAATCATTGTTTTTTTTGCCAGGATTTCAGGATTGAAGAGTTCTATGTTTGCCACCGAAGTGCACAAAAAGAAGATCTTTTACTCAATTATTGCTAAGCAAACCACACAAATATTACAATCACACTCCTGAGAGTAGAAGCAAGAATTTTCTTTAACAAACAAGCAAAAAAATCAAAAAAACTAATCATAATCAATCCTCTGACACACAACAGATTCTCCGCAAGATTCAGATTCAGAATTTGGTGACAGCTGAACCACACCACAGAATGAAGAAAACGAAGAACACTAATTGAATGGGTGCGTTGATGATACTTCCATCAGAAGTTCCATTTGTAGTTGTCGGGACTGTTTTCAACCCCGTACCAGTTCCTGCATTTATCAGAAAAAAGAAAAGAATGAATGGTTCTCAAAATCAATTCCTGATGAAGCATAATTCATTCAACAGTGATTGATTAGCAGGAATGATTAACCTAAGCTTGTATCTTATACCTGAAGAAGTGGGAATGCTTGATGCTGATGGAGTTATGGCAGGCTCAGTTGTTTGATTGGGTGACTCTGCTGGAGAACTGGCCGGCGTTGTCGCTGAAATTGTTGGTGGAGCTGCTGAAGTTGTGGGTGCAGTAGCAGCTGTTTTGTTTTATCTCAAATCAGTGTGTATAAAGTCAATCAAACATAATAAGAAGATGGAATTGAGGCTTACCTTTGCACTGGGTGATGGGTGGAGTTTGAACTTGACAAGCGCCGGGGAGCGACAGAGCCAGAGTTTGGTTAATGGTGATACCAAGAGAAGGACCATTGTTATTGAGCAGTAAGCAGAGGCATTGTGGTGATGATTGGACAACATTGCCTAGCTGCGAGCAACAATTAGATGATGGAGTTGATGAATTTCCTGTAACGTAGCTTAGGCATGAGGCCAAGCTTGTGAATGCACTATTGCAGTTTGACTGAGCCATGGCTCCACCATATAGCATGCTCACAAGGACCAGGACTAGGCCTATTTGAATCCAGGTTGAAGCCATTGACAGTCTGCAGAATTTGAGTGTCTAGATTGTTCAAGAAATTAGAAGAGAAGGTCAAATATTTTATTAGAATTGGTATTTTGGAGTTTGATTGAGAGAGAAGAGAATGGAACTGAGTTTATATACGAAAGCTTGTCGAGTAGAGACAAGCATTTTGGTATATTTGGATTACCTACTTTAACTAAACCAGGGTAGTTTATTAACTAAACACTTCAATTTTTTTTCTTTAAGCATACAAATCTCTCCATTTTTAGGGTATCTCTCCTTTTAAGAGTTAAATAAAAAATTATCTTTAATTAATCCATAGCTAATGATTGGCAAGCTTAACATATACCTAACCAGAACACCTGTCCCCAGAAGTCCAAATACTTAAAAGAAACAAGCTTGAGAATTGGTTAGTGGTTATAGCAGTTGAACTCCAGAATCAACTTAAAATCTACCTGTTCTTTCCCTCCAATCATTTGTTGAAACCTATCAAGCTATAAATGCATTTTTTATCTGTATCAGAAAAGAACCCAACTCAACTCTTATATTAATTTCCGAGTACAATACCTTTCACTGCTAATTTTCTTGGCTATAATCATGGAAGGTTCCAAAGTAGTCGGTTTATTCTCAATAATATCGACTCTACTGGTAATTTGGGTTAATGGACAAATTAGCACACCCTGCACAAGCTCAATGATCTCCAGTTTTACCCCATGCTTAAATTTTATTACTGGAAGTAGCAGTAATGGCTCCTCACCAACTGCGAGCTGCTGTAGTGCATTGGCTTCACTCATGAGCGGTAGCACAGATTGTGTTTGTCTAATATTAACAGCTAATGTCCCTTTTCAGCTACCAATTAGTCGTACGTTAGCAATCTCTCTCCCTCGAGCATGTAAAATGAGTGGTGTGCCATTACAATGCCAAGGTTGCCTTTATCTTACTTGACTCAGATTTCTACGTCATCTAATATATAAATAATTTCGTGTTCTGTTAGTAGACTAATGTTATTGCATTGCACCTTGTAGCTTCTGGTACTCCTCTGCCAGCTCCAGGTATCTGGAATGATTTAAGATTTATTATTGTACAGCATAATATAGAAAGTTTATGGTGAAAAATTTAACACTAAAAATCTCATATTTTGCAGGTCCTGTCTTGCTAGGGCCAACTCTTCCACCTTCAGCTGCTTCTCCTCTAAGTCCACGAGGTAATCTGTTTTCAAGATTTTGACAAAACTACTTAACTGTAAGAATAGTGTCCTGATATTCCCGGTGGTTGCTGGAGAAAATAGATCCTGATACCGATTGCAAATTATAGAACAGTTTCACCAATTATTTGTTATGTTTCTGCTTGGCAGCTTCCAAAGCAGTAGCAGTGGCTTCGGCGCCAGAATCTGAAACCACTTCTCCGTTAGCACCAGCATCTCCACCAGAGCCAATAGAAGCTCCTCCAACAACCACAGCCAAAGGGAGCAAACAAGTGCTGACTCCATCTGCATCTATGCCATCACTCACTTCCCCACCAATTTCCCTGCTAGTATTTATAGCTATTGTGGTTTTTAAATATAATTAAATTGTGGCTCATCTATCCTTAGTTGTTATCCTTTTTTTCCCACTGTTTTACTTTCGTGAAATCAATTGCTTCAGAGTTCGTGTAGAACTTTGTGATGAAAAACAAAAAGAAATGCCACTCTTCTGACTGCAAATTAAAATTTCCGAGTGCAAAGAAGTAATGTGTCTAGTTAGGCGCTACTGAACAACAATGTCTAGGCAACCATCTACAAATCAAATCCAATAGCATGAATCTACTATAGCTCATAATTTGGCTATATGGTTAAAATGACATGACCAATACAGCTACACAGCAAATGATAGAAGAGAGTACTGATAAATAGGGCCAAAAAAAGGGCAATGCCTTCTTCATAAGTATATGCTGCACAAATCTGCAAAAGCATTTAACATGCCCCCTAAGATTTACTTAAAATAATGCTCACATACACGTTCAACCCAGAAGTTTAAAACAAAACCAAATGATCATAAGAACCTACAAACATATATTAAAAAAAAAAAAAAAGAAGCCTGAAGAATCATAACCTTTCAGAAGAAAAGAACAGAATGAGAAGATGTTAGCTGGAATTTGAATTTTGGAATGTTAATGCACCACTACTCACTAGCATCCTTGACAAATTCACGCCAGGCATATTCTCTTGCCCCATCTTTGTCCACAATTTTAATTACAAAATTTTGGGGAGCCACAACCAGTCTTGACCGAATCTCTGTAATGCATTTGTCTGCCAAATCAATTGCTTCATCCACTGTCATTCCACTGCGGTAGTGTCGATCCATCATTGAAAGAGAAAAATATGATCCATAACCAAATGCTCCCTTATCAATCTTGTGAAGAGTGGCAATATAGTCAATGTAGTACAGAGATGGTCCTCTCTCTTTGTCATAGCCCGCCAGAAGAATATTGACAAAATATGGATTCTGGAAAGCCAAAAATAAATAAAGTGTCACATATAATGTCAAGTACAAATTAGATGCTATAAATCATGCATTTACAAATTAAAGTTAATCAACAACTTGGTCCATCGAATTCCTCAGTCTCCTCTTCTTGACATTACATTACATCACAGCCAAGTTTTGGATTTCCTTTCTAACTTTTTTAACTCTTTAACAATTGTATTAGTTTCTGTTTGAAAATCCAGTTATTTATTTCAAAACAAGTAGAAACAAAAGGTTTTCCTTTTTTCTTTTTCATTTTGCTGATGACAAGATAGACTATGAAATTGGGGTATCTTAAAACAAAATGGTGAAGGCAAAACTGATCTCCAATCAGATGCAGGTGAAGAAGACTAATTACTGAAACCACTCAGGTCATGACACTACTTTTAACTAGCATATAGCATCACAGTATGCATATGAAGTTAAAAAGATGAAAGAATGCTCTACCAGGCTGCAGAAAAATTGACACGGTAACACGTTGGATGATCTCATTTACAGAAATGCTAATGTAACATGCACATTCTTTATCGGTTTATCCTTGACTGTAACCAAGGATTTGCAGTAAAATTTACACAAATTGATAAGTTAACTCTATCCTTCATACACTGCCAATTTGATTCCGCTAACATTCCAAAATAGAAACTCAGTGTTATATACTTTATCTCACAAATTGCCAAAAGATCTCAACCAAACCAAAAAACAGAAAACACAATTCCTTTCCTTTTCTTTTCCTCCAATCTCTCTATGGCTCATACAACAATGGAGTGTGATTTACTTATTTTTGAGGTTTTGACTTTTTGTTCCTCAAGTCTCAAGCAATTACTTGATTATCTCAAGGAAAGGAAATTTTATACTCAACTACTTTAAAGAAAACAGAATTTGTATATAAAAAAAATGCTCCTCGATTTAGTATATGAAAAAACAAGCTTATACCATTGTCAGCAAGGCTAGGATTCAGTTTCTTAATTTATAAAAAGCACAAGTCTATCATCAAATTCACGTACAAGCTGTCACGATTCCACAAGACAACCAAATGGTTATCTTAGGCATACCATCAAGAACTAGGAGAAGAAATAGAGTCAAGCAATGTTAAAATTCTCAAGCATGATCAAAATTTCTACTGTTATGTTTTTATTTTTCTAATTCATTTTTCATAGTTTTCTTAACACTTTTTACTGTAGCTTAAAGTCAACATTTATGATAAATTCAGTTACTTCCAGCAAGCAGTACAGAATGTTTCTTCATTAGAACATTTATTCTCCCCTTTATTACTTGAGCAGAATCACATCAAAACCTAAATTACTCATCCATAACTATGCTTGTAGGCCATGCTAAAAAATACAATATATTTTCACACACCATTCCCATAAATTATTATTTACCCATCAGTTCAGCAGCAAAGAGAATTTCAATATTTTTTCAGAGAAAACTACGGTGCCACCCTTTTCCTAGGCATCTCAAATTCTCAAATTTAGAAATCATACAATGCCTGTTATATGCTTTTCAAAAACAACACTATAAGCCAGATGCAAATTATAATCAAAAGTATAAATTATCAAAGTAATAGAAAGGATGTGAGAGAAATAACAACTATAATCAAACCTAAGAAATTATATTATTATGTCATTTGACTCTGGAATTTTGAAAACCCGCACCTTCTAAAATAAGGCCCAACTAAAATTTGCATTAAAAAACACTGCAAATCAGAATCATGTAGACCGTTATAAACTCTAAAACCTCAAGAAATCCTAATTAACAACACATAAAATCAATTCATCTTTAGATAAGATATAACCAATGACGAATGATACCTTGCGGAGAGCGGTGGCGAGTTCTCCTCGAGTGAAATTGGCAGCAGCCGCCGTCGTCAGAGGAATTCCGTTGCGAAACTGATACAAAGCCACGTTCTTCTGAATGTACTCCGTGAACTGAACTCTGTAAATCAATACTAAATAAAATTTAACAAAGATAAAAAAAAAAATGCAAATTCAACTATTTTCAAGCGGAGTAAAGACCTATCACCACTCTCGCCGCTGGCACCAAGAAGCTTGTGAGAGTCAAGTACCATGATCTTGTCCTCGTTTAATTTGTGAACCAATATGCTATGCACCGCCGAGGTATCAGCCACTATCAAAGCAAATCCGTCTCCTACTAACCCAAACACGCACTCCATTTTCTTCTTCTTGCTCTCTATCAGATGCCAACTACAAAAGTCGCATTAAGATTAGGTGATGAAGCGACTTGAGAAACAAGAAAGAATCCATCACAGGTAGGGTTTTTTTTTATATCTTTTAAATGAATTCTTTTCAACTGTGTTTTTTCAGTTAACTTCGAAATTTGGGCTAAAGCCGAAAAGCCAGTGTTGAGCTGCTTAGTGTCACGGGCCTACATTTGGGACCGTGTGGCACTCATTTGGATCGCGTTCAAGCAAGTCAGTCAAGAGTTATTCCGCTAATTCTGCATATAAGGGACATTGGTTAGATTCGGGCCAACGACTGAATAACCAATAGCAATTGCAAGCATGGTCCGATAGCATAACCAAAATAGCACATAAATGCGGCAAGCAATCGCATAATCAAGGCATCACATTGAATAAGCACAACCACATAAAGAAAGGCACAAAATGAGTAGAAACCGAGCAAGCATTTCATTAATATTCAATTGAGTATTACAAAGATGGCCAAGCCATTATGCACTGTTCGTGTGGGTAGGG